>QVAJ01000152.1:1719766-1829295 GCA_003546035.1 Mixornis gularis | reverse complement strand
GTTGGAGGATGTTTGTCTGATTGTCAGGGTAATTCTGCAAGATTTTCAGTATGCTATTTAAATATTGGTCGGGTTTTCTATAATAACCTTTTTAAATTCTACTTCAATCATAAATGCATTCTTCTTGAAAGAAAAAAAATAGAGGAGAGAGGGGTTTATGCACCACTATTTTCTCTTTCAACAATCTCAGTGTTTTCAACCATCTCTGCATCTTGTATTATTGTTCTTTTCTATGTCCTCTTTCTTTATCTGAACCATAGGAGATATTTTAAAACCTACTGGAGTGGAAAACTAAGAAGTAGAGAAAACTTCCTTCTCTACTGAAATAACTGAGTCAGAAGGAATCCCTGTCACTGGCTTCTTTGCTGAATTGCCTAAATAGCAGACACCTCTCAAAACAATTTGGAAATCATGAAGTTGAGATCTCCACCTATTTTGATGTAAATTACTAAACAGTCACCAGCAGGTAGTAATTTAACTTCCAACTTGACTGGTGGTTGTGAATGTAAGGAGCAAAACACCTTCAAATGGGTTAACTAAATGAATGTTTATATTTTACATCTACTGTTCAGTCCCACTCTGACTTTACTTCTTGATTAAGTTTTGAGGGATGAAATGTTTATGCTAGTTTTTTGTTATTTTTCTGCCTTTAATTAAAGACTAAATTAGAGTTTCTGTTGCCAATTAAACTAATAACTTCAGTGTGAAAAAGATGAAGAGAACTTTAGTCTCTATGAAGTTTTCAGAGTGGAAATAAAGGTAGGATATGCATAAATCTTGTAAAGCTCCCACATACACATCAGAATTGCAGTTTTACTACTATCATCTCAATAGGGAGCTCTGACAAATAGCTACTTAATGGGCCCACTGGAAAGATACTGTTTGTATTCAAGGGAAGAAATTAAAGGAATTATTTTCATATAAAAATAATATGGGCTAATGGCAATAATAATCAGGAAAAGATGATTTGTATCTCATTGGAATCTTATTATTTGTGTTTTAAATACATGCATCCATACATATATATACTTTTTTTTTCCTAAGTGTAAAATTGGAGCTACACATATATTTCAAACCTTTAGTCACATTGCCTTGCCCTGGCTCAGAAAACTTGCAATTCACTTATTTGGGGAATCTGTAGATGACCTAAAACCCTGTTTATTTTCTGGGTAAATAATGGAGATATGGGTGCAAGCAGAATGACACTGTTTTGCTTCAGTGTTTGGAGATCTTTACTGTGTCACAAAAGCCATTGATTTTGTTTGCTTTGGTATGACCATGGATTTGCTTATAAATCAGTAGAGAAAGTGACTAGATGAGTCTTTGAAACCGAAATATCATGTCAGATAGGTTGTAATTGTATGTTCATGAGAGATGTTACTGTCAGAGTAGAACATATGACCGCTCCCTTCTCTTGTGAGGTACTTTAGTGTATATATAGGGAAAAACCCCAAACTTAGAGGGGAAAAGTGTCTTGCGTAAAATATGAATGTGGCCAGAAGTGCCCTCTCAAAATAACAGAACTATAACCAAATAACTAAGGGCATGGTTTCACTTCTGTTGTCACCTCTAGGTTAGTGTATGGAGGTCATTAGTAGTTTTTTCTGATAGTGTCTGTGTGCAGGTACTTGCAGACTCTGGTGCTCATGCATGCACAGCAGAGGTTTTAAAAAGCACTCTGAAATGGCTTCTCGGAATGAGTGTCTGTGACAGTGCTAAATGTTTCCTAGCAGAGGAGCGCCATAGGCACTTTTAATAGAATTTAGAAGCTGATAGAAAGAGGCAAACTGTATGCTGAAATCCTGCTATCTGCAGCACAAGTCTAGCAGACAGGAACAGCCAAACCTTCTGCCAGTCAGTAAACCCCATAAGAGGTCTCCAGAGGGATTGCTTGTAGGAGTTGAACCATAACCTTTTTCTCTATGAGCATCACAGTCTGTGTCTTGCTGCAGAATATGCTGGCCAGTGCTCTAAACTTGGTGTTGCCTGGTGTTACATTGGAATCTTTTCCTTGAGAGGTAAGAGAAACATGCTAATCTATTTCATATAGACAATAAAGACTGCTGTCTTTCGGCTGAGATAGATGGAGTGTTTCCTCCCACTAGCTTAATAGTAGAGGGTTTTCTATAGTTTTGTCACTAAAGCAATGCATATAATATATCCTCATCCATGAAACTATAATTGTTGGCCTGCCAGTCCCTACTATCACTTCCTTAGGAAAAAAGTATTCGTGGTGGTGTGACTCTGAGGGGAAAAGTGAGTGCTGTCATATTTGCTGCAGGTGAGTTCTAAGAAAATAATAAAATAACATATAGGTCTTTGTCTGCAAGTAACGTTCAGCTCCATGAAATTTTGTTAAAGGCATTGGGAGTGTTCTAGGAATATTTTTTCTGGATTTGTTTTTAATTAAATTCTGCACTGCTGAACTGAGAATAACCAGCAGTATTTATCAACTACTACAGGTGATGTTTTTCAAAAGCAGACTTTTGAAATTTTGAAAATATGGCTGGCCTTGTTTTTGCTGAAATGTTCTGCTCCTGAAAATGAAGAAGGATGTATTATTCTAGGCTGCACTGTTGTGTACAAAATGAAGTATTTTGATGAAGGAAATCAAGACATTATTCATGTCACTTATCCATAGCAAAGATGCATCCAGAAAGTTACTTTGCAATGAAAATCAAAATAGTTTTATGTAATCTGCAAAGTTAATGTAACAGTGTCTGAGAAACAATTTCTCTGTTCATGTCGTACAGCCACTGACCTTGGAAATATGGGAGAATCCTTCTCTCTGAGACATTATTATTCATTAGAATAGAATACTAATTAGAATTCATAAAAATAGAGTATTTTACATTAAATGTCATAGTTTAAAAAAAAATAAATATTGACACCGGTAACAATTCGGGCCATTCTTATGGTGCTGTTTGAATCAAGGCAGTCTATGAGACTAGACAATTCAACTTCCTATATACTTAGAATACTTTTCAGTAAAATTGGAAAGCTTTGTTATTGGCCCATCTAGAGAGCTCTCAGGATTTTAGGAACAAGAAGTAACAACTCTTCCTAAATGCAGGTCTACTTTCCTGTCTACACTAAAGTAACTTGGAATAATTGGAAGTGGAACAGCTGAATATCAAAGTAACCCATATAGTCTAAATGTCCAGGCACCAGTTGGTATTTATTTCTGCTTTAAGCCACACACTACTCATCTAAAAGTTTTTACCTGTACATTCTGCTGTTTTGATTGTAAGGATTGAGAACATTTGCAGTCTCTTCTGTTCACTTCAGAGTCAATAACTTTATCAGCTCTACATATGCCAAATACTGCTCTGCAGCATCTGGCTATTAAGCTGTTTAATCTCCCTGAGAATCTTGGTTTAAACCAAGATTATGACTAAGAATCATATAAAGGTAAGTCCAAGGCAGATGCCTTTCAAACTTGCGTAACATTGGATATTGGTAATAAAATACAATAAAGTCAGTCCACTTGTCAGAACTCTCCAAGTAATTTGGGCTCTCCTGAGCCTAAGGAGAGTTTGAAGGCTTATTCACTTATTTCTGTGTTGTGTCTTGAAATCTTCAAGACACAAAATTTATGGCATCATTTTTTTTTTCACATTTGAGTCTTGCTGCTTCAACACTTGCAGATGTGAAAACCAAAACTATGCATGTGTCCTGAAAGGATAGTTAAAAGCAGTAATGAAAAGCTGCTATATATATACATGTACTTGGCTATGTACACTGAATAGATTTCTAATAAGAAACAATATGAACATTGGAAAAAAACCCAGGCAATATCTATTATTAGTTACCTTTCTAATGGTAGTTCAAAGAAAAAAACAAGCATTAAAGCAGAAATATTTACCTTGTTTCTAGACTGAAATATTTCCCTTTGCCATTTTAGAATATTTCTTATTTTCTTAATTGTGTTACAAATTGGCTTCTACCTCTTTGAGAACAGCATAGCTGTTTGTTTGAGGTGACAGAAAAAATGTATCTATTCTGTGCTTAAAACAACTATAGAACTTAATAAATGAATACTTTTTCATATATATAAAATGTGGGTTTGCTTAAAACATATTTGAAATATGTGTGGGTTTAGTTTAAATTACACAATGGTGTACGATTCCAATATATATATCTTTGCTTATATACTAAAGATTTGAGTCCTGTGGTACTTCTGTATTCACCTGATATATATATGGTGCACAGACTTCTGTTTCTTGAAGATGTAAAAATCAAGGACAAATACTAAAAAAATGTGAATATTAACCACTTTAGCTTTTTTTCTTAAAAAGAATGTTGGAGTGAGAAAAAAAAAAAAATGGGGTGGCCTAGTACAAGTTTTTGGTGGAATATAACTATCCAAAATGGAGCATGACCATACAGTGAAGCTTAACACTTTTTTTTTGTAGAAGGTACTGCAGTTTGAAAAGCATTTTTTGTTATTAAGTACTTCTACTACTGGGACACAGATCAAGCAGGCACTAAAAAGATAACCTGCTTATTACTGCAAAAATTTCCTCTCGTAACAATACATTATGAAATGTCCATGACTTTGAAAATCATTTAGTTGTTGCATCATTCCATTTCATGGTAGGGGGATGCTTGTGCACAATACAGAAAAAGTTTCTGTGGTACAAAAAAATTTTGAAGAGAAGCATCACCTGGGAACTGATCAGACCAGATATTATATAAGTGATGATATTCACTATGTTGAATGATAATCAACAGTTGTTATTTTTGTGCAAACATTATTCTTCCATTTATTTAAACAGAGACCATTTTTCCCATCTCAGTTTATCATGTTAGGCATTCAATTGTTTGTGTTCATCATGTTATTGCTGCTTCATGTGTCCACTCCACATTATCATTCTATCCTCTTAAAATCAGCAAAGAGTAAAGGTGAAGGGAAAGAATGAACAAGGAACTCTTACTCCTTTATACAACAGCTTTTTTTGGTGGGTTATTTGAGGCTTTTTTAATTTTTTTTAAATTGTGTGTTCTACCAAGATCTTTAGATAAAACAAGGCTTTTCAATACTCTTGTAAAATAACAGGGAGATTTCTTTTTTTTTTTTTTTTTATTAGAGTCACCAACATTTGAAGGGAAATTACCTCAAAATAATTGTTATATTGAGAGTTTTTTTAATCCTATTTATTGGAAATGCTGTAAACATTTTTAATCCTCTGAATGCCAGCTAAACCCAAAGCAGTTTTTCTTCTTTTTCTCATTTTATGTATATCTGTGATTTTTTCTTTGTTGTTTAATTCTTGTATTTGTTGTCAGCCATAATAGATGTTACAGATTTGTGCTGAGGGTTTCAGCACAAGTCTTACGAGGCTCATGCTAATGCTGTCTAGACTGTTTCTATTTAAATTGTGAGAACGTGACCTACTTTCATCTCTGTCACTGCATCTGTGAATTCTCCTATTCATGTCATATTAATTTGTCCAAGTTTAATGATTGTCCTGCCTCATTAGCTGGGCTTACATGACACATATGGGAGACCTCAGCCAGGCCAAAGCTCATTTCTCAGCCATGCCAAGAACGTGTCACTATGTTTATCGTGTCCTTTGTGACCCGATGGTCGCAAGTAAATTTGCCTAGTAGTTATTATTAATGGTTGCTGAGTTAGATTTCATGAAGTTTAACAAAATCACTTCATGATGGTCCATCCATCTGCACTTTAATGATAAATGAGTAATGTCCACTCTTATGGATGCCAATGCAGCAACAAGAATTGAGGTTTAATGCTGACTTATTTTGTTTTTGAATATTGAATAGAAAAAATACCTTTCACTTTTAATCTGTCTTGATGCTGTGTTTCATTACAGCTTTTGCCAGAATTTGATGCCTTTTTTTTTTTGCCTTTGTAAATGTAGAAATTTCTTGAATCTTTTCTACTGCTGTTTGCTGGTTTTCCTGCTGTCCATCAGCTAATTAGTAAAATAGAAAGCGTGTCAATATAATTCACTAAAGAAACTTTAGTGGACATAAGATGTTTCAGGTAGCTGCTCATGAAAGCAAGCAGATTTTTCGATTCACTATTTAGATCCTCTAGAATATTTCAGCAATTTCATAGTGAAATTGCTTCAAACTCTTCTTAAAACAATATAATTTCAGTTTTATTATTTTCATAAGCAATACTGCCTTAAAAATTATTCTGTTCATGGTATGGAACATAATMTTTCTTAATTAAAGAAGAAAATAAAAATGCCTTGAATTAATTAATAGATTAATTTAAAATAATAAAATCTTATTAACAACTTACTTGATTTTTCTGCCCCTCAAGCTTATCACTGATTATTTTGTCTATTTAGGGGTGATTTTCAAGGCATTGAAGAGTGAAATTACTGCATGTGAAGATGGTAAATTTGGCTTTTTGACTTAGTTGTTGAAATGTTGCAGGCTGGTGGAGATAACAGTCCCATAGCAAGATTTAGTTGGTGTTTATTCATGGTTCTTCTTGTCACACTACAGCAAAGCTGAAACACAATACTTCTGATAAACAGCAATGTATGTGCAAGATCAGAAAAATGTCCTGAAGATTGGTGATTAGGACCTGACTGAYGTGGAACTTCAGGGAGGTGATTCTGAAAGGCACAAACATCCCTTGCCTAATGAGACGTTCTARGTGTGGTCACTAAGTATTAGGCTGTAATTAATTGGTTGATGTACATGTCACTCAGATATAGGAATTATTCTACATATATCTTGCTACTAACTTATCTATAGGGTCTGCTTTATCCTAGCAGATGAAGTAGTCACTGTGCAAAGTTTCACAYGAGCCATAGACTATTTAAATTCTCAAGTAAAAGTTAAGTGGTTTGCAAATGGTTGCTAGGCCTCCTGGTAGGTTTCCACAGCAGTGTATATTGTACTGTACAATACTGTACAATAATAAAACCCTATGAATTAGGATCTTTATAGTAAGAGTATTGTGTGGTTACTGAAATACAAACTGTGTTTAGCATACAGCTGTCTTCAGCACATGGCAGAGTTGTCTTTATTACTCTGGTGTTCAAATTAAAGAAAAAGCAGATCCTCCTAAAACTAGATAATTAGTAAATTCTCATGCAAACTTTTTTGGAACTTCAGAATCTAAGTGCTTTTCACTGTGATTATTACTTATCCTCCTAAAGATTATTTGTTTTGGTTATTTGGTTGGTTGAGCTTTTTTGTTTGGAGTTTTTTGGTTTGGCTTTTTTTTTGGAGAGGGTGGATGGGTTTATTGGTGTTTTGTGGGGTTTTTTTTGGTATGGAAAGGCAGCTAATGTGAATATTTTCCCCATGAAATTTTTCCAATATGAAATAGACTTGCTATGAACATAAAGTGTCTCATTGTGTTTGGATTATATCTTCCAAAAGTAAGTGTACATTTGCAATTAGGTATGACTCACGCAGTATTAAAACTCTGCAATGAATTAGTTTAATTGTATAGAATATGTGAGAAATGTAAAACTGAGGTTTCTAACAGCAGAACAAAACTTTCCTTCCTAGTTAAAAAGCCTCTGTCATGTTGACATTACTGAATTAACTGAAGAAACAGAACTCCTTAAAGAATTTATTTACAATTGAATGTCCATCAACAGGAGTAGGGACTGAACCTGAACAAGGATAAATTATTAATTTGAGCAGTTCATGAAATTTGGGATTTAGTAGGACACTGAAGGGTTTCCAAGTGCAAGCCTTGGATGCAAAGTTGTGGGGTATTTTTGAATACCACAGCTCTCAAGACCCTGACTGACCTTTGATTTATGAGTTGCCATTTACAAAGTTTTAACTAYAGGTTGGAAATATTATTCAAAAAGTCATTGAGATGAATTCAATTATTTTGCAATTAATTTATTGGTTGGGATTGTAGGCACCAAAAGTTACTGTTTAAAAACTAGTAGGTTTGAGAATTGTATAGAACATAAGTTATTCAGAATTCTTTTCCTCTGTGCTTTTTTTTGGGAAGTGTTCCTTGCTTCCTTCTCATGTCAAGCACTCAGCAAGTATGCACGTCAGAATCTTTTTGTAACTTCCCAGAACAACTTAGAATGATTAAATTTACCAGAATACACTCATTTTCATTAATTCATTCTTAAAAGAAATCTGCAAAATGGAAAGCAGATTAGAGTTCAGTCTTGTATAAGTAGAGATGTGGCTTCCCTCACTGATAATATCAGTGATGCCAGTTGAATGGGACACATAAGTTTTCTATATAAGCCTATTCAGATAGTATGGCATAAATGATACACTCAGGCTTTCAAGTTGTTTTATGATCAGGGATGGTGTGATGAGTTAGTAGCAGTATTTTTGTTTTTTCACTTTCTCTCCACAGACATTTTAGTCATTAAAATTCATTTACAGAGAGTATGTGGTCTTCATTCTATTTAAGATTTTGAAAGTCACGTATTTTAAGTGCTGAAAAAGCACTGTAGGATGATACTCAGCACTAATGCTCTTATTAAACCCAGAAACATACTTAAAGACATTTTCAGAGAGTAGTTTTTCTGTCCTAATAAAGCCCACACAGGCATTTTCATAGGAATGACAGAGACATCATTGCATGCAATGGTTGTTTGTACCTTGTCATGCATCAACTTTGTCTCATTTTGAATGTAGAATGAACAGTTGAAAATCATCACTCTGAGTCACATAAAGTGACATTTTTCCATCTTCATTTTTTGCTACAATATTTATCGGATTTTTATTTCTCTCTGTCCTAAATTGCTGATCTAAATTACAAATATCTAGAAATATGAGTATCTGGAATGCAGTGTTCAGGTGTGAATTTAATCAAGTGTGATTGAAGTGGTGGTATGTGGTCTTTCGTCCTTCTGAGACACAGTACTGCATTTAATACAGAAGCTTCAGATGGGAACAATGAATGGAAACCAGAAAAAGTGGATGAAAAGTTATAATGTCAAATACAGACAGAACCATCTGCATAACACAATAGCAGCTATGTTACTAGAATGATTTGGGGGTCACTTACACTAAATCTCACAMAGCAATACAGTATATGATGTAGAAAATTACCCAGAAATACTTGACAATATGGACAAAACACTCATAAACTGATTGACATTTTCACAATTAGTTTTTCCGTGTGTACATGGCAATCTGGGCAAAACACTTTTTTATGAGCAAGTTATTTCCTAGGGGCAGATTGTGTATTTGTTAATAATTAGAATTTTGAGGTTATTTAAAGGCATTTTAATTTTGAGTTTGAGTAAAACCTCTTCATTTTGAAAGACAAAAATTATGAATGCAGGCATGTGTTATGATCTTCTAGCTAATCCTTTTAAATTCAAAAAGAAAAATTATACTGGTATCAAAATAAAATTTTCTCTCATTTTCTTTCTACTAAAACCAATTTTGAATAAATAATTTCAGAACAAAAGGCACRTTGTTTGATCTCGTATGCAGCTTTTTTTGCTTTGGATTTCTGAAGGTTTTAATGAAATTTGAAATTCAGCTTCAAAAAGGAGCTATTACATATCTTGGCARTGAGGAGAAAGAAGGTCTAGAAAGCTGGTATTTCAAAAAGAACTKAAACAAGTGACATTGAAAAGAAAAGAATGAGGTATGGAATTGGGGGAACAATAAAAGTTTTCAGCACATGAAAAGTTGTTGCAAACAGGTAGTCTATGCTGAATGTGGGCAGGACGTTGGATAATATAGGGTATGGTTTCTGTAGGATATGGGTTTATACTGTAGTGCATTTTTCCATGTTGTTATTGGAAATCTCGTTCTAATATAGACACTGAAATATTGGACCATAAGATAGTAGAATATCTATTACTTAATTCGTCCTGAAAAATGTGGAGTACTTATCAAAAAGGATGACAGGTTACCTTGTGAGAGAAGGYAGAACAGTAAAAACATTACCTGCTTAAAGGAATTAATTTTCTAAATAKAAGATGGGATATATGGCTTCTAGATCCAAGGTAAAGTTTAATTTTACACTAAAACCTCATAAAATCACTTTGTTTCTAAATTTCAGTGTTTCTTTTGAATTGGTATTCAAAGTACAAACCTGTTCTTAGCTTGAAATGACAAACAGACTGGTTTGTACTACTGGTCTCACTTGAAAACATTAATAATATATTTCTGCTATTTACAGCCTCTCTTCAGACTTTCAGAATACTAAACAGTGATTTTCCATAGATTGCAGGAATGAGTTGTTTTCCTCAAACAGAAGCTATAATAAAATAAATTAATTTAACTGGTGGTTTAAAATAATGACAATGACTTTCAAGAAGCAAACAAACTGCTTATGGTTATGTGGGAGCCAGTCCGTGAGAAGTAAGTGCAAGAATATCACAAAATCATTCCAAGCTAAATATTCTGAAATTTTTGCTAATGGAAATTAATTGATTTTCCCCCCTGGTACTTATTTCATACAGACCATTAAAGCATGGCACATCCAACAAGTAGATGTGTGAAAATCAGAGGTTTTACTCCAATTCTAGTGGCAAGGTGGCTATTTGTGACATTAGAATTTTTTAATTTTGTCTTGTACTTTTCTAGTAACTTGAGAATTATTCAAGGCTGAATTGATTTGCACRTGTCAGGATTTAAAATAAGTCTGGAAAATGCAAGCATAAAATATGTGCTTTGTAATTTAAGGTCATACAAATACAAATGTTTGGAAAAGTCTGTGTGCAACACTTTTTCCTGCGTAGTGACATTACATAGTAACAGATTTGAGTATTATTAGAGTGGTTATTGAGGGAAAGCAGAAAATCAAGAGTTGACTCATGTATTTCTGAATTTACCTGGAAYAGAACATATAAGTTAATTTATTTCTGGTAGGTGATTTGAACATTTTGGTACTAGAATCGCAATCAAGGTTACTGTGCAGTTTGAAGAAAGTTGTGGTTACATATTAAAGCTTTTTTTCCCCCCACTCTTCCAGTTTTCTTCTGTTGCTGTAAATTAAGCTACATTTTTGCTTTCACTCATAGAAGTGTCAAGAACGATCTATAACAATAAGCATGCAAGTTAGTCTTGCTTATTTTCTCTTACCAGCTGTGTCCTGGAGGAGATACAGGATTGTCTTTTACAGTTATAATTTTTTTTTATTTTGGGGGAATAAAAATTAGAAATCACTCTTGGTTTTATTTAAGACTCCATATTATTTTTTTTATGATTACTAACAGATATTTTAAGAGTTTCTGACAGCGCATCATAACTCTTTAAATAACCTATTTAGTATAATTCATGTGCAGCCCTGTAAGCATAGGTCAAAATATCTCCCTGCAGTCTCCCAGATAGTCTTTCACAGGTCTATGGTTGTGTCTTATATAYRTGGAAGAAAGGTATCCAAAGCYAGAAGTGCATTCTGCTGCATCAGTYTCACCYTTAYTGAAACCTGCWTGGAGTAAGTTCCTTGATGAAACAGCATCACATAAATCTCCTTTACAATACACAGTTGCCGTAAAAAGGTAATGAAATAATAAAGAAACAATTTGGTCTCCCTTTGCTCTAGTTTTTTAATCAGTTGGTTTTGTTTCAGAGGCCTTGACACTGATASTGCTGGCAGGCAGCAGAGAAGGACTGTCAGACTAGACATCTCCATCGCTTGTCTGAACTTTGGCATAAGAATGACAGTTGTCAGGAAATACCTCAATCTATATGCTGATTCCTAGTTGATTTTTAATGTCTTCTGATAATTTAGTTTTCTCTATCCTCATATGGTACCTGTTAAGTTTTATCAGTATCTCCAAGTTATTTTCTCTAGGTTAATATCTACAGCAATATTTGCACACTATACTTTTTTTTTTACTCTGCTTGTATGGAGCAGACAATGTAAGTGTATGTATGCAGACATGTGTATGTATGCATAAAACAAAAATAGCTGGCAGTCATTTTATATAGGTGAATAAATAATATAGAATCATAGAATATTCTGAGTTGGRAGGGACCACAGGAGTCATTGAAGTCCAACCTCTGGCCCTGCAATTCAGCTTTTCTTATGAAGGTAATTCTGACAAAGTCATTGTGTGTACTTGCTTGAGCAGGCCCTGTAGGAACTGGTTGGTAATCATTAGAAATATCTGAGAATAAATCTTTGGTGCACATTTGGCCTCCCAATGAAATGGATATTCACCATGTTTGACCACAGAGTATCTTATGCGTTCTCAGTTTCTTCAWGTATCATTTAACAGCAGGATCTTTTTATAATGTCAGTAAATCTCTTTCTTAGTATATTCATATCTTAAAATTACCTGTGACTAAATCTTGTATTTTATATCATTTTATTTTGATTAAATATCTTACTTTAAGGTTACMTATGAGTGTATTAGAAAAATCTTTATATACTTTCTATCAAGATTTTAAAACTTGCTGCATTTTTTCTTGAAATGTCTTTTTAGTCTGACTTCTAATAATTCAGAAACATACGCCATATCTAATAACAGTATAAATTTTTGTAGGCTAAAGTAGGCCAGTTTCATCTGGAATTATTCAGTGTAATTTGAAATGGAAAATACAGCTGCTTCTGACACATTCAATTAAAAGTTATACTGTACGGGTTATACTTTGTATATTTGMAAGACTGGATTTGAGATGAACATTTTTATGCTGGACAACTCCTTCTAATTTGACTTTCCAGTAGAKAATATGTCCAGGACACCAGAGTATCACATGGAACAGCAGGATATCAATCAAACCAGATGTCCCACAGTGCCCGGTGGACAATTTTGCATAAAGATCATCACTTCTTTAGCTAATAAACTTGTTGRGGTACTGGAGATACAGATGTTCTCTCTTCATTCTTAAATCCTTGATCCCGCTGTTCTGGTTTTAAGGTTGCCTTTTCAATGTTTTCATTCTAGATTTCAAAGTATAATATTCTGTTCCTTGTGAGAAATTTCTAGTGCCTAGATTGGCATAATGGGTGCAATTTATTCCTCTGACATCAYGTAGTAGGTTCCCTTTCAATAGACATTGATTACCAATGTTGCAGTAGTGAATTCAGCTCCCAGGACAGCACAGGCAACATTCCTAAGCAATTCCTCTCTCACTGAGGCTCCCAGTTTTCAAATTAATAATAGGAGAAAAAACCTAAAACTCTGGAGTGGTTAAAAAGCAGGTAAGATGTGCTAGAGATATTGTGGGCTCTTGCAGGTGTTGTAGGTCTCTGCTGGATGTGCCTTGAGATACTTGCTCTAATCAGAGATATTTTGAGCAGGAAAATGGACTGGATGACCCCTTCCCTTCCAAAATTATGACTCTGTAATTTAATTTGTCCCTTGTAAATATTATTGAAAAAACAAACAAACAAACAAAAAACCCCCCAAAAACCTAAACAAAGCCCAAACCAAGAATGTTCTAGAAAGAGTATCACAAACTGCAACAATATATTTCTTCTTGCCTTCATTTGTCTTTAACTTGCTTGGTTGCTCCATAAAAAAGTGTAAAGATGAGGTGGTTCTTATAACAAGTTTTGCCAGAAGTCATCAGATAACAATTCTGAATCTTATGAAAAATTAATTATACATGGTACAGTGCTTATTGAAAGAAGTCGACTTTTTRATGAAGATGTGAAGACATAAATCCTTTCTAGTTTTCACTTTTATATTCATCCTGACCCTCCCATATCACCTTTRCCCTCAGCCATGTTGTTCTAAATTGGTTGCTCACTGTTGTTCTCAAATTGTTCAGTGAGTTAGGAAATGGTCACACAATGAGGAACATACTGTGTGCTGCTTAGACCATTAAATTCCTGATCGAGTTAGAGAGTTTTATGCAGGTCCTTTGACATCAGTGTCTTTTGAATAATGATAAAAAATCATGGTGACATGATGGTGACATTATTGCCTTTTGCCTACTAAAATTTTGAAAGAAATTGAACACAAATCCCAATTCTTGCTCTTGATGTGAACATTCTGTGTGGTGCTACTGAGAATCACCCGCCAGAAGTTACAAGGCTGTAGCTTTTGTGGATCTGTAAGATTATTCCTATACACAGATTGTAGACACACTGCAATGAAAAGACCTGCATCAGTAAAAATTAATGTGTCAGTGTTTTGTTAATAGAAAAGTAATAAGTTTACAGGGTTTATAGATAGATAGATAAATATTATCATGTCRCTAACCAATTGATATTCTTGATAGAGGAGCATGATAATTACCTCCTCTTACTAGTTTCCTAGGAAATACTCTGCGCCTCAGTCATTACTGCTCAAATTCATGGTTTGACAAGGAAGATTACYGTGGGGTTTTTATCACATTATCAAATGTATTCTAAAAGAAATATCATGAGTGAAGTATAGATAAGGTTTGGAAGTGCTGATACCAGCTGCCTGAAACTCTCACGTAGGGCTGGTTGTGATGGCACTACATTAATGCTTTCTGACCTGGTAAGTCTGTTTGAGGATTCTCTGAATTGCTGCTAAAGCCTGACTTTAAAGTCAAGCAAAACCAAAATCCCTAAACAGCGAGTGCTGCTGTATATGGGGAAAGAAAACAGGAAGAAGCAGAAAAATTGAAGAAGTTATCTCAATATTGCAACGATTTTAAAGATGGGCCTGGAAAATAWATTTGCCCATTGTGKTTTCATTGTCTGCAAATACTCAAGGAAGCAAATTTTTGTCAGAAAAAGCCCATGTATTTTTGTTCATAAAAGCTAATTTTCAAATACATAACTGAGTTTGATTTTTTATATCTATAACTTGATAATTTCATATTCAAGAAATTCAGACTGCCTTGTCTAATTGACTCATCTGTTTTGTGTGTATATGTTTGAACCTGATGCTTATATCTGATTTCCTTACTTTGCTGACTTATTTCTTTTCACACTTCCTGGGTGATTTTAGGTTTTTCTATTTGCGCTTTCTCTGACTCTGCAGATTCTACCTTCTCTTGATTAACCTTTTTTCCCCAGTGCAAAGCACTGTGCTGACACTCGTGCCCATGCAACTTTTTGAGCATTTGACCTGTTCTTTATTCAGATCATTTTGTCCAAGACTGATRCATCTTGTTGGATGATATTTAGTGACTACTTTGCATACAGAATGATGACTCCACCTCAGGAAGCCCTTTTAGATGTGTCTTCATTTGTAATGGATGAATTTTGTTGGTTGTTATTAACCAGTTGATGATTCCCTTTCTTGTGTTGCCAGACCTGTTTCACAAAGAGCAGCAAACTCGTGCCTGGATACTTACAGAGTATTTTCCCCAAATGACCTGTGCTTCTGCAGCCCCTCTGGGTGCTGTTCAGCACTGATAATGTGCATGCTCTCTGCTGTGCATTATGACAGTCTGAGTGACATGCCATGCAATGAATAATAATGTGTCATAGCTGCAAGTAGTTAGAGCTTCCCTCACTTCTAGCACCTTGCCTAATGTGCCTCTCCCACACACTTTTGTGACAAAGGGCTGAGAGATATTTATATACTTGTTCTCATTTAACCAAAGCAGAAATTCTTGTCATTCTGGAGCTTAACATACAAGGTCTTCATCMGCATGCTTGTCCTATAAATATCCTGCTTAAATAACTTAGAGAGTCAATCCTAAAGATGGGCATGGGTATAGCACAGAACTAGCCCAGAGAAAACAACAAACAGTTTGCTAAAGTAGGAATGTATAAGGTGCAGGTATTTGGAATTTTCTGCMGTAAGGTACAGAAGAGGTATCTCAAATGTTTTCCCTGTCTTAGTATTAGCATATTCTGGAAATAAATTCCCATCTGTGAATAACTTGCTTTGCATTAAGCAGAGAGAATATGCATTAGGCAATTGGGACAGAATTGCCCCAGTGATTATGACAAGTTGTATTTTTGAGCTTTTTTGGGTTTTTTTAACTGACCAGCAGGCTTAATGACTGACTCATATCTTGCCATGCACTGCCTCCCACCTAATACCATAGTGACAAGCTGCTCGTTTTCTTCTGTTCAAAAGAAATAAGGAATGGAAATTAATTCTTTCAMAAAATGGGATAGTCATCAATATCGGTATGATTAAACTGACCTGGATGGTGCTGACTACCTGTAAGATATATTCCTTACCCCTGCAAGGTTACACATGGACCTTAAACATTTAGCACCTATTGATTTCTTTTATATTAGCAAGCAAAAAAATAATATTCTTTTCTGGAAGGCTTCTAAAGATAAAAACATATGGGAGTTAGCTGATTAGCGCACTTAGACAAAATCTGTAAATCGCACAATTTTCCAAATCCACGTTTAAGCACCTTTTAAAATATCTCTTAGAGATTTTGTTTGTAGAATAAAGTCAGGTTTTGTGATGTTCTGATGTTGCTCAGGAAATTTTAAATTGAAGAATTTCATCCAGTGCATATCCTTGTGTGACAATAAGGATTTTTGATCTTAAAACCATTAATTTAATGGGAACAATGCCAATACTGCTCTGCCTACAAACAAGGAGAAAATCCTAAACTATCAAGTTCAAGGATCAATCTGCATGGATCTCTCTAAAAGTATATACTTTTTTATACCTAAAATCTAGTTTATTTTTGAATATATATCTAAATTTTGTCAATTATTTGTCACACATTTTGAAATGTTCATTTATATAAATATATATTAGTTAAATTTTTATTACCATTAGACCTCTTTACCAATTACATTTAAACATTAAAGCATGTAGACATTACCATTTGTCATGATAAACATCTATGTACATAAATTATGTATCTCTAAAAAAGGCAGAAAAAACCCAATCTTTGATTCTTCTGTTTGCAGTAGTCATGCAGGAAAAGAAACAGCAACTTCCATACAATTCTGTGATTTCCAATAGTTATGTGGATTCTTGAAGAAATGTTAAGGGAAAATAATTCTGTAAAAAAGATCGCTTTGGAACCATATATTTATTGTTTCTTTTAATATCAATAAATTGCAATTGATAGATTTCTATATTTTTTTWRATTTATTTTCCTAAGAAAACTGAGRGCAGGAGCATTAAATAAAGAAAAACAAATTAATTTGTCTTTAATGATAATATTTCTTGGGACRGGTTTTAATATGAATTTGAAACAGCTTTGCAACCTTAATTTTGGKAGACACTGCATCAAAATTTTTCTTTGAACCTAATATTTTCTTCTAAATTTATCTTCCAGAAAAGAAATTTTAGTAAAATGTACTGTATGTGCTTTAGGATTATAGATGGCTAATTTCTGCTTTCAGGTCTGTGCCTTCATGTATGGAGTTATTAAATGCATTTTCCAAAAGTGATGACTCATTGTAGATGGCTCGTCTTTGGAGGAAACATTTTAACTGGAGCTGGATTTAGCAAATATTGCTGTGCTGCTTTTGAAAATAAGGCCCACTTGAAACAATTTAAATGAAAGGTCCCTTGACCTCCTGATTTTCAAAAAATGTATTTTCCATTAAGTTTTGAAGAACTTTTGGAAAAGTTGTCTTCAGCTCTTATTCTAATTTTCTCAATATTAGCCCTTCTTTTTGTCCAAAGACTATCAGTACTGTGATCTTTGAAGYCAATAGTGCTCCTTATCTTTTAAATTATTGATTTTTTAAAATATTTTGTACTTCTACCTACATGCACAAAGGAGCATAAAGCAAATAAAATTTAAAGGAAATCCAGTCTCAATCTACGGTAGGAGAAAAGTGCAAGGAGAGAGAAATAGAAGTTCTGAAAAACCAAAAACCATTTAGTAAAACTCTGGATAAAATCCAGATTTCTGTGAATCACCTCTTGTGGTTTGGTTTTGTTTTGTTTGTTCTTTTTTTTTCCCCACACTCAAACAATTATTACAACCATGATGTGCAGCTCCTTAAGACAATGTTTCATCTCTTACAGGTATTTTATCCTGTTCATCACTAGAAGTAATCYCTTTAGCAGGAAACTCTTCTCTATACCTTGAAGATCATATGTTATTCAGTAAGGTGAGTATTGATTTAACACTGTACCATTCTGCCTGGGAATGAAGTTTAGAGAGTTTTTAGGAAAACTTAGCCTAAATTATCATTAAATGAAAAAAAAATAAATAAGAAGAAATTCTAGTTTCTTAATAAAATAATAATTTGAATAATTAAAAAAAATAAATTAAAAGCATACCTTAAATAATCATTATTCTTGCCATCACATTCACCACTTCTGACTGACAGCAACTTCTTATTAGGATGTCTAATGTGGGGTCAAAAAAGAATGAGAAAATTCTCAACCACAGATTTTTTTAAGAACTTTTCAAAGGATCCTCCCCTGATAGAGACAAAGATGTTTATTCATAYTAAACCTGTTTCCTCTCATTGTCTCCAAAATATAGAGTTACCTTTTCCACTTGTAACATTTCCAGGGCTTAAGTACAAATCCAATGAAAATTGGTCTTGGTTATTCTTCCACTTATACTGCTTTATGAAGTGAAAGTTGTGGAACAATCTGGTATGGAATAATCTTGTATTCTTTTTAGAAATGACACTRCAGTAGACTAGATAGACTTAGTCTGTTCTGGACTGGCAGTAACCCAGTAAATTCTAAAAGAGTTTCAAGAGGCTCATCATTGTCCTGTCGTGTTTCATCCACCTCTCTAAGATGGTACTGAAAGATGATTAGGTATTTCCCATGCTCTTTAAATGATGTAGAGTTTTAACATGTATGTGGAGATAGAAGGGAGAGCTGCGCCCTTGGGGAGAAAATCCAGAGAAATCAAGGTTGCAGTGTAATTTTTGAAGTAACGTATACCATAGTTTGGAACATTTGTGAGTATAAATACAGTGCTTATTGCCTTCATTCCTTTCTAGGTCCTAAATTGTTCCCTGACTTCTCATCCATCTCCTTTAAGTCAACATCTGTCAATGTACATTTATAATACAACACGCTCAGGGATCTTAAATTATTTAATATCAGGTATTGACTGCTAGGGTACAGAAAAAATGATAATTATTTAGAGGGATGGGGTTTTATTCTATTTGCTACCTTATATTTTCCAATCTGCCTTGCCTGATATAGTGCACATCATGTGGTGATTATGGGGTCAGGTCGTGCACTGACACTCCTGGAAGTCTTTTCTCTCCCTAAACCAAAGAACTMTGAGTCCTTCCTGTGTAACACACGCAGTAAACATTATTTCCATTTTACAGGCTGAGTGGCAGCGTGCAGAGAATCAAATAGTYCATCTTGAGATCATGCAAAGACTCTGGAAATACAATTCCAGTTAGTCCTGGCTATAACACTTTTGATGCCCACATCACTAGCAGCKGTCCTACAGGAACCAACGGTAAGAAATCAGGTCCTTATATAATGTGCATTATAATATTTCAATCCATTTGAATTCAGACAAATCTAGAATGAAAAAAAAAAGCTTATATTGTTTACTGGAGGCCAAGGATGAGCCATTATTAATTTAAGGAAAAAAAAGGAAAAGGAAGGGAGTAAAAAAAAATCACTATGAAATACAGGGTTTTTTTTCATATTGACCAAGAGGATGAAGTGAAATTTTTTTCTCGTGTAAAGGCAATTCCCCAATGTTGGACACAGAAATAGAAGATGCTGAAGATATTTAGTTGAAGTAATTTATTTTATATGTACCTGAAAAGAGATACATGCCACAAAATTTTTCTTGTTTTCCCCATTTTGACAATTTTCCCTCTTTGTGCAACATTTCTTTACCTCCACAATTTATTGCAAGCTGTAACTTTCTTTGCATGGTCGAAGCAAGCCGTTATGCTTTTTATTATGGGATTTTAGMGATCATTTTAATGGATTTAGAAATCCTGAATGTTATCTTTTCTTTTGCCTAGAATTTAAATTGTGAATCT
The DNA here is from genome assembly GCA_003546035.1 of Mixornis gularis. Classification (NCBI taxonomy): domain Eukaryota; kingdom Metazoa; phylum Chordata; class Aves; order Passeriformes; family Timaliidae; genus Mixornis; species Mixornis gularis. The sequence continues at coordinate 1,809,560 of QVAJ01000152.1, read as the reverse complement.
TTTCCCTGTATCAGAATTTCACTTTAAATATATGCTAAACATGAGGGTGATATAGRAAAATATGGCTGCTAGGTTGTCTCATTAAAGTTTTGAAGCATATGTGGTTAGGATTTAATTCTCAATGTGTGGAAATTGTATTTTCCAGTCACAATAACTCCACAGGAGAAGAAATTAGGAYGTCTGATAAATTAATCTCTGTGTCAAAGTATCATATTTTTGCTATTTAATATTCACTGAGGGAAAAAAAGGCTGTCACACTATAAAAAATACTTTTTTCAAACAGATGGATCATACCTGCCCAAGTCTAGTTTTCCATATTCTTAAATTTTACATTCTCAAAAATTCAACGTAAAAGAAACAGTCCTTCTTTTTCACTCTACTGACATTTTCCAACTTCAATGGTTTTATAATAGTGTGATTTAGAAAACCAAATACATAATAAATGGGCCATGGATATAAAATGAAGAATGCCCTATTCTTATTCACACCTGCGTTAATCTGGAGATGCTTCATTGAAATCAAAGGAATTATTCCTCCCTATGGATTGAATTCACCACAGCTTAATGTCAATGGCACTCAGTCCTAGAAAGGAGAGAATTTTTCTAAATTCAAATTCTAAGCCTGAAATTAAGAAGGCATAAAAAAATTATAGGATTTGGATACTATTCTCAGAACTGTTGAAGTTTGTGCAGCCTAGTGAGAATTGCAACACAATTCCAAGAGCAAAATTAGGAAATATTTACCTTTTTTCTGTTAGTAGTTTTTCTTTCTCATATTTGTTCTCCTCAAAGCATTATTCATTTTAGAAAACAAAAGAGATCGTCTTCTAGTGCAGAGTAKAATCCTAAGCACATAACTCTCCTAAGCCCACAGTGAATAAGAGAAACTAAGAGCACTTTAGAAAAAATATTTTTACTAGTTAAGTATGAGGTTTTTTATTTTCCTTTTGTGTAAATACTTTTATGGACTGTTAAATTGCAGAATCATAAAATACTTGAGGGTGGAAGGGACCTTCTAAGGTCACGTAGTCCATCCCTACTGCTCAAGCAGATTCACCTGGAGCAAATTGCCTGGGACAGTGTCCAGATGGTTTCTGAGTATTACCAAGGGGGGAAGACTCCACAACCTCCCTGGGCAACCTGTGCCAGTGCTCTTACTGTCATAGTAAAAAGTGTTTTATGATATTCAGAGGGAACCTCTGGTGTTTCAGCGTGTGCCCACTGCCTCTGGTTCTGTCACTGGGCACCACTGGCTCCATCCTCTTTGCCCCCTCCCTCCATGTACGTGTAGACATTAATAAGATTCCCCCGAGACTCCTCTTCTCTAGGCTAAACACTCTCAGTTCTTCCAACCTTTCCCCATAGGAAAGATGCTCCAGCCTGTTGTCTTCATGCTGCTTTGTTGGACTCCCTCCAATCTGTCCGTGTCTCTCTTGTGTCTGGACAGGTGTGACCTCTCTGGGGCTGAGCAGAGGGGAAGGATCACCTTCTCARTCTATTGGCAATGCTTTGCCTGGTGCAGCCCAGGATACCATTAGGGCTCTTTGCAGCAAGGGCACGCCTCTTGACCAGCTTGGGGAACTGGTTTTGTCTCTGCACAATGGAAACTTTGACAATATGTGACTCAGTTCCATAAGGAGAAATTCTAGAAAGTCTCTCTAAACAGCAAGCTGTTTTCACTCATGGATGGTTAGCATGGAGGATGAAAATTTGAAGAACGTACAATTCTAGAYTTGTCCTATTAACCAAACTACACAAGGACTGTGCAATAAACATACAGAAGTTTTGAGAATGTGGTTCCCTTCAAATATAAACAACAAACCCCACAATTCAGTTCCATCTTTACYAGAAACAGTTGATTTTATGATATTATGAAGAGATGAGTTTATTAAGCAGTCATGTACACATCATGTACACATKTGCTGTGGATTTACCTAGATTTTCCTGGTAGGAAGATAACTGTTCTTTTCCTTCTTCCAAGCTGCTATGACCCAGTAGAAATTACCAGGAAAAAAAAAATCTTAATAGAACCGTAAACATAAGAAACAAAACCCATAAAAATTAATAAATGAGGCAGTATCAGTCAGCTGTTAATTCTGATGGTTATGCACCTGATTTTAGTGCTTGTGGTATTAAAAGAATTAAACAATCATTAATGAAATCACAAAAACAAGAAATTATGTACTGTGAGCTCCAATTACAAYAGAAAATTCAGTCTTCCTGTTAGATAATAGATGATATATTTTATATAGTCTGRGAGTTTTAGGATCTCGGTTGAATTCATAAATTGATTAATGAGCTTGATCCTAAATCTGTGAAGTCAAAAGTATGCTTGTCGGCGGTTTTTATTTCCTTTCGAAAGTAGTAAGCTATAAGAGAATTCAAGTACTCTCTCCATATGCAAACAGATTCTTGTCAGCAAAGCTAAATAAAATAGAAAGAATATTTTGTTCCACAGTTTTCTTTATGATTTCCTCATTTTTATTTAAAAGGAAGGCAGGGCTGTCAACTGACTTAGGGAAGTGTTGCAATTGCTTTTCAGTTTGTCTAAGTAAAATGGTCTGGTTTTAAAGATTTCTCCTTAAAATGTGGTTATGTTTATTCAGTTATAATGTTTCTCTTGTTCTTTGTTTATGGCCAGAATCCTTTTCTCCTAGGTTTTAGCCATATTTCTCTTTCACCAAATGACTGAGTACTGTGAATATTTGGTCTTTTCCGCTGGTCTCTTCCAGTGTTAGTCATACACAGAGTTCTGCAAYGTACACAGTTCTATAACTGGCCTTGTCTGTTGGAAGGGAAAACAATCTATATAAAAATCTTGATAACAATCTGTTGTTCATGTTTATTATGTGAAGATTTGCCAGTACATTTGAGTTTTGTTATCCTTCCATACTCAGGATTGGGCAAGATTGAAGGCCATATACAAACAATATTGTTTCTAGGCAACAACATATAATGTGCTGCAGGAAAAAATTAAGAGTTCTCTCCAGAATTAATGATAGCCTTTTAACATTTGATTTGATTAAGGAATGAGTTATTGTGATGGTACCAAAATATTTGTTTTAAATAGGTTTCGTACATGTGACATATATGCTTGTAAAACTGATGATGCAATTATATATTTTTATTTTGTTTAGTATAAGGATTTACTTCTTCATGTCCTGTGGAATGTCATCCTATAAATATTGCAAACTAGATTGTTTTAAAGTTATGTTCTAAGAAGCTAATCACGCTATCTTCTATGTTTATTAGGTGATAAAGCCTAATTGGTGTATTCAAGATAACAAAAACTAAGAGAGATTCTATCACAGCCTAGAACATGTTGCAGTTTTGATACAGGTTTTTGTTTAGTCACATATATATATATGCCAGCAAATATATTTTCTTTGTATATAGAGACATATGTAATCTATTTAAGGTGTTATCTGTTAGAAATGTGTATTTTGATGCCATTTGAAAATGTGCACATTTCTATTATAAGTATCACTTTGTATCAACAGAGATACTGTAGCTATAGCAGAGTTTGTGTCTTAGATTATGATTGAATGCCCAAAATCRTGTATCTTCTGCACCTGACACCTATATATTTGCTATATTTTCAGTTATAGAAACCTTCCCTTTCACTCACAGATTATTTAATAGTAGCAGGAATTTTTTCAGGAACTTTTTGAAAAAATCATGGAGGAAACATATTAGACTGTGATGTTTTTATCCTTCTGGGAAAAAGAATAACCTTGGGGTTTTTTGAATTTTGAGTAGTAAAAAGAAAAAGACTCTCATAAGACATTTGTAGACCCAAAATACACCAGCAGCATCAGTGAATCAGACGGGAACAAAATAAGCTCACCAACTGAGAAAAAGATTGTTACTTGTCAGCAACTTCATCTCCTACCACACTTGCAACCTTTCCCAAAAAACCCCAGAGACTTTTTTAGTGTTTTYGAAAGACCACTAGGTTTGAGTTATTTATTATTGCTACACACTCAGCCTTTCATCCATYGCACGTAATTTGTGTTTGTCACTGGTTTCAGGGATAGGAAGATCAGATGCTAAATGGGCCTGGTTCCAGTTGCTTAACTTATATCTAGTAGGACCTTCTCACCAGAAAGCCTGTTGAGTCAGTAGAATAAATCTGAAAGTCAATGTTAATGATTCAGTAAGTGTTACTTGACTGAATTCAGCTAGCTTRTGGATTTTAAAATTCTAGAAAAACTTCTAATACGACATAGAACTTTATTTTATTTTTAAGTATGTCAATTTCACACGAMAGCTGAAACCTGAGTAAGGATACCAAACATATCTTGACTATTTGAGAGAGGAGTGAGCAAAGAGCTAGTTATAGTATTACATGTATGGAATAACTCAGAGTTACTGCTTAATATTTGAAGTTTGCTATAATCACCATTGAAGCACCTGACATTCTTTTTTGGGGTTGTGTGGAGGAGTTAGATCTATAAATAATATCCTCCTGATTTTGAGAGAGACAAATGCCAGGACATACATCATCCGTATTCTGTTTCCATGAAGTGGGTAGTGTATCTGACCTTACACGTGCAAGATTTTCTGTAAAATTTCCATTGAACTTAGATCCCCTTAGAAACAAGACACAAACCCAATTCTGAGCACTTTAGGTAACATAGGTAATAAGTACATCTAACATATGTGGGTAAGCAGGTAAGAGCATAGCAAACATGTCAGAACTTCAGTAACCCAAATTAGGGAGCCAGTTCAGAAAACACCAAAATGCATGTCAGAAGTGATTCCAACCAAACTGTGGCAGATTTGATAGGTGAGCCTGGACGTTGCATTGTTGCATTTCTGTCACAGCCTGCCGATGGTAGGACCTAAACTCACTGAAACCTTGAAGCTTTCAAAGAGCTTTTGCCCTTGAACAACTGCCAAAATGGGGTTTTAGGTGATTTGTATGTGCATACAAGCTTTAAACAAACATTGATTTCCGTAATTGGAAAACAGATTGTCTTTCAACGCAAATTATTTTCACTGTTGCAGTTTTTGCAAAGATAACTTTATACCTTGTTTCATATTATTATCGTGCCTCTGCATCTGTGGCCAGATGGTACCTGTGAGTACTGGTTGCCCTGTACTTTTGCAAAGACAACTTTATACCTCATTTCATTTTGCTGTCATTTACTCTGCCTCAGCGGCTGGGCTGGAACCTGCAAATGCTGGTTGAACTGTCAGAATCAGGCAGGCTTTTAAGAAAATGAGTTTTGACATTCCTTTCCTTAAGATGATCCCTTGTTTTTCAATTACTGCTTTCTGACTCGGAGATTTCTTAAGGTAACCCTGAGTTTGTTCCCAGTCTGTCAAGCAGGTGGCAGCAATGCCACGTCGGAGCAGCTCCCGGCCCCTTTCCCTGACATCAAGTGTTAATGCAATTGGCCAATCAGTGCTAAGATGATGGGAGGTAATTGGGTAATTGTATTTTACTGATCACAAGCAAAGAAAAAGGGAAGGGGGGGAGGAGAGAAGAAGAGGAGAGAGGGGAGTAAAGGAAAAAAAAAAAAAAAAAAAAAAAAAAAAAAAATGCAACAGAGGAAGAGGGGAGAGAGCGGAAGGGGAGAAGGAGGAGTGTAGTCAGAGAGACTGGCCCTGGGACATTTGCAAATCCTACGGTGCCTCTAAAAGGTGGGGAGTAACAGAAAGCCAGAGCGACTGAAAAGCGGAGCTACTCCCAGCAGCAAGAGCAGCTGTCAGGAGCTGGATATACACATACATGCGTCCCTACATGCACACACGGGGAGAATTCAAGCCGCAGCTCGTAGGAGGAAGGAAGCGTTTCGGCTGTGCAAAGGGCTATGCATGTCAGGGATGAAACTAAAAGCTGAAAGAAGCGGCTGCGCTCCTGGGACTGTGTCATCTTGGAAGGGAAGGAGGCAGGAAGGAAGGAAGAAAAGAGGGAAGATAACTGGCATGTGGAAGAAGATGGGAGACTAACTCACTGCTGTGCAGAAGGGAAATCTAACTTGTGCATCTGAAATAACACCAGGCTCAGCTTGGAAATGAGATCAGACCTGCATTGAAACACAGAAAAGGAGGAAAAGGGAGGCAGAGACGGGAGAGCTTTCCTGTCTCTCTTTCCCTCTCTCTCCTCAAAGAAGAAATAGAAGTTTATCCGTCTCCGTGCTTCTGGATTCATATAGCTGCTGGACAAAAGATGGAGAGGAAGCTAAAATGAAAAGCAAAGTGTTCTTCTGCAATTTACAGCTAAGAGGACAAATCATATCTTCTCGGGTTTCTTTATGCCCCATCGGGGGAGTTTTAAGGTCTGAAGGATTTTGAGAAGTGGGGGGACAAARGCAAGAGTGGGTGTTAAAAATACCCATCCCAAGTGTTTAAAAAATAACGAGGTGATGGATTTATTCTCGACAGCTGGTGGGAACCTTGAATTTTTCTCTACTCCCTCCCTCTTTCATTTCATTTAATGTGAAATTATGAAAATGCAGAGGAGTTGGAGGGAAGGCAAAAGGATATAACGTGGAGTCTGAAACAAGGAGAGGGTGCTGATGCTGTGGATTGCTGGCTTCTTGCCGAAATCAAAAATCCAATTGCGCACTGGGTTGTGATTGGAAATCTAATCAGATCTTTGGAGAGGGGGGAGAGAGACTAAAAGTTTATTGTTTTGACAGACAGGAATAAAAATTTAAATGCAAAAGGAGATTCTTTTCTAAAGGAGTGTGGGGGTATAGAGGAAAAGAAGAATGGGAATCCCCATTCTAATGTGGAGACACATGGATTGGATAATTGATAGTGCAGCAAAGAAGGGGGAAAAAGAAAATTGCCTGGCAAGACCTGGATCTTAAGGGTCACAACAAAATTACATTAAAAGAGTACAGATGGAGGATTGCTTAAAAGGAAATACAGTGATTTCTGCTCTCCARAGGAAAAACAGAGTGCAATGGGGAGCAGTGGAGCCAGAGAGGCAGAAAACCTCAGAAAAAGGAAACTAGGCAAACGATCCACAGTGGAATGAAAAGTTTCGGAAAGGAAAAGGACCATTCATCCTCCTCAAGGATTTTTGTTTTTTTCCTGTTATTTTAAACCACTATTCTTCAGTGAAGGCAACCGTCAACATTACACTACAGAAATTTTAAGCAGAAAAGTTGAAAGCCACAGAGAAAATAAAGGACAGAGAAGAAGAAAGCAAATTGCCAGAGGGGGAGAGTTCAGCAACGCTGGGTTGGATTGGCACCTGTATGGACTGAAATTGCTGGGAAATTGCAATTGGATATCTTTTTTCTTTTATTTCCTTTCTTGTTTTTAATTTTGGTTTGGTTGCTGAAATGAAATAGTTTTCTAACCCCTCCCCCACCCTGGTTTTTCATAATCACTCGGATTTCCAGCTGGATAGTCTTTGAGGATACAGTGAGTACATTTTCCATTTTACTATTTTCTGGGAAAGGAAATGTGCCCCATTGCCTCTCTTCTTTCATCCTTATTCTGCTGCTTTTCTCGGTCTTTCCCCCCACCTGAATAAAGAACCTGGCTGTGTTTTGGTAATGGCTGGAGGGAAGGGGGGGTGAGAAGAGGGAGGGGAAGGAACGAGGATAGAGCTGAATTCTCACAGTAGCTCAAATTCCTAAAACTCAAGCCTTGGTAGGGTGTTGCAGACACCTGCCTGTGTGTCTCTATAGCATTTGTAAATGTTCACTAGCAAAAAAATCTTTTGAGAAAGCCCTCGGAGTGAGTGGGGGGTGCTGCATGATTGCCCAGTCTCTACAAATGGATGCAAGTTGCATGGAATTAGATGCACAGAGGAGGTTTGTTTATTTATTTACTAACTGTTTGAAATAGTTCAAGGCTCTAATTTAAATGCTGGTATCCAGACTGACATTGCAGATCAATATGGTGTATTAACAGGAGCATTTTATAATCAAGTAGAGAGGTGAAGGATGACTTTGGTGGGAGTGGGGGGTGTGGGGCAGGGGCTTTTAATGGATTTTGAGGATGCAGCTCTGAGAGAAATGACATGTTTAGACTCCATCGCTAAGAAAGGACAGTAACAGGCAGAGAGAGGATATTCTTCTATTGAAGGGGAGTTTGGGGAACTGCTGTACTGGCCACCCATGCCCTCCGGATCTCCTAGGAAATTCTTTGTGATTTTGTGGTGAATCCTTCAGGGTCCCTTTGGACTTTCATGGCAGTTGAAAGAGATTTACTTTGATTGACAAACAGTGAGAGGATTCTGAGATGTCAGAAGACTGTTTTTTTAATTATGCTGGTAATGAAAATAATTAAAAAGTGGCTTCTAAATGGTGGGGTTCACAAATTAGCAATGATGTGCAACAGACCAGTAAATCTCTCTCCCTTCCTGGAGAAATGTGGTGTGGGAGTGTGGAATAAAGAGAGGATAACCTGATATCCTCCGTTTAAAATAGAGGTCCATGTTTTCCGGTGGGGACGAATGCTACTTCCATCCCCTCTCTTGGCATGACTGCATAGCTTCTGGGTAGGGAGTTTTCTTTCTTTTTCTTCCCCTGCTGTCCTCCCTCACCTCTGCCCTCTTCAACCCAGGCCTTCACATGTTAAGGCTCCAACTGAAGGTACTAGGCCAGAACTGGTGCAGAATGAGAGAGAGAAACAGCTAATTAAATGAGCCATTGAATAGGAATGTGTTTTGGGGGTTTGTGGGGGTTTTTGGTGTGGGTTTTTTTTTGGTTTTTTTTTTTGTTTTGTTTTTGTTTTTTTTTTTTTTTTTTTTTGGGGAAGGCAAGGTGCAGAACTAGCTTTGCCACTGATTTTACTTTTCTCTAGCAACAGTATTCTGGAGAAGGGGAAAGCAGTCAGGAAGGAAAGAAGTGTTGGTAGATCCAGATTTTAGCTCTTAATTTTTGGCAGCATTTCTCACTTCACAAGCTGCCTGCAAACAACAACAACAAAAAAGAGCTGTAACTTCCCTGGATGAATACATAAACCATTATTAGCCTCCTCCTATTTTCCCCCTTTCTTCATTCACTTACATCACTACTTTTACTTCATGTAAATGTCCTGAAATAATGGAAATGAGAACTTTTGCCTCTCAAGTGTGTCCCATGTGCTTCTGTTTGGAGGTCATGTCTCTCAAACATTGGCTACTTGAAAAGGATTAAGATTTAGGGTTCAATTCTGCTCCTAAGGAAATCTCTGGGAGTTTTTGTTTGGCCACGCGAACAAATCAGACCCTTTGTGCAGTTGTGCTCAGAAAAAGAAGGAAGCAGGCACAGCAAAAATTGTTCCTTCCAGCTCCAATTACTCTCATCCTTGTCAATGTAGCTAAATAGTTTTAGTGTGAAGTGCTTTAACCTCCTTTTTTTTCCTCTGGGCCCTGTTTCCTGCTGGGACACTAAATGGGTAACAAGTTTGTCAGCATCTGAAAATAAGTGCAAAACTCTCTCTTGTTCATTCCTTCATGTATCATGATAAGTCTGAGCCCGGTTGTGGGCTACACTTACTTCAGCAGTTGCAGTAATAGAAAAGCTAAATTTATGTTAAGCTGCTGCTCAGTAATTACTGAAGGAAAAAGAAGCTGGCTAAGGAAAAGGCATCTCCTAGCTTTTCCCTGGATTGCTGTCAAGTGAACACACACAAACAGAAAATTTGATGGAGCAACTCCAGTTCTGGACAATAGAAAGCTGTCATCGGTGCCCCATTCATTTTGTACAATAACTAGCAGGAGTATTTTCTTGACATGATAAGGAAGCACTGGGAAAATGTAGTCACCAGTTTGGGCTGAAATAGGCAAACCTTGTCAACATTAAAAAGCTAGGGATGTGTGTCTGCTTCCAAAGAGGCAACAGTTTCACACTTCAGTGAATCATTCACTTAATACAGTACCCAAAAGACACACGGAACAACCCAGAGATTAACTCATTCAATATCAAAGTGGGAATGAGTGTACCATTTCTCAGCATTTGTGCTGAGGCTTCTCCAGAGCCTGAAGGGCTGACCGTAAAATAAATAGCCAAAACATTCGTCCAAACATCCAGCTAAGTGAGAAGCAAGGTATCTCCTCAACCAGAGGCTGGAGCTGGCTGTCTCTGCTACTTCCCTCCCAGGTGTCTGAGCACAGGTGTGTCATTCATTGGCATATGCTGGTCCTGAGGGCTATCTCCTCTTCAACCATGAATTTTTGGTAGTGACCTCGGGCAGCTGGGATTTTGGCACTGCACAGGGAAACATTATGTGTGTATTCAGGCCCTAAATGCTTCTACAGGAGGAAAGATAAAGCTGTATTGGAAGGTCCTGCTCTGTTTGGTCTAATTGTTTTCCAGAAGGTCAGAAATCACATACCTTGAACTTTAGGCAAAGTGTAAGTTATTAATGCAAGGGGGTGGCTGGTCTGTGTCTTTTCTCATGTCAGGAATGATTTGTACAGATCTAGAATCGAAGCAGGTTCAGTTTGCTGGAGCGGCAAATCGTGTCACAATATCTCCCAGCCTGATACCACTGACAAGTGAAAAATGGGCTTTCAGATTAGGTGAGACCCAAGAATAGACGTGAGCCAATACAAGCAATTGTGTGGGACTGGAGAAAAACAAAGGGATTCCAGAGGTGTTGCTATGGCTTCCTATATGTAGGCTTTAAAATTATTTGCCTGTGACCTAAAAAGCTGTCTCCCATTTGGCATGAAGAGTCTTGCTGTTGTAATATGAGGCAGGAAGATTTTGGGGGCTCAGGACAGGATTTTAGCACATTTTGAGAGAGCTTGGTGGTGGTGAAAAACCCCAAGGCAGGCTATCCAAGTCACAGTGTATTCACTGAAGGAGTGCACCGTGCACAGCAGCAGCATGAGAGCGAGTGCCTCCATCTCAGTCTTGCCAGAGTGGCTTCATGTTGGCTTGGAGATATGCCTTTGTTTCTGATGGCTAGTGAGGGAACAAGGGGAGAAGGAAGGACACTGGAATTAGTGCCGTTTTCAGTCTGGGATGAAAATTGCTCTGAAGATTTGCAGTTGGCACCTACTAAGTATTTTCTAGAGTAGTGAAGCTGACTGGATTTTGGGTTACCGTTCTCAGGGGCCTTTCATCCCATTGCCAGCTGCTCTGTGAAAATCGTAAAGAAAAAGCAAGCCTCCTTCAGCTCCCCCAGGATAACCCAGATGAGAAGGATTTAGGAATAGCAGCAGCCATACTGATCTGGAAGGCAGCCTTGAAGCATGCTTGAATCCAGCAGCTTGGAGAAGGAGCAGCCCTTGGAAAGGATCCTGCCTCTACTTCCTGTTGTGGCAGAAGAGATTGGGGATTGCCTTGTGACACTTTAGAGTGGTTTTATTTAATAATTTTATTAAAAAAAAAAAAAAAAAAAAAGGAAGGGTGCCTGTTTTTTAACTCTACTCTCATGGTCATTTTTTTTCTCCTAAGGGGTAGAAATGGGGTCGCAAGAGGGGAGATGATAATGCCAGTGGTGTGTTTTAGTTGCATATTCACAAGCTGTAGTACATGGAAGTGAATTAATGTGTAGTTCCTGGTAGGGGGCCTGGATACTTTGCTATCTGTTAGCAAAAAAGGCAAAAATCAGACGCTTGTGCATGCACACAATAAAAGAGAATCAGGATTTACATTTGGTATCCAAGGAAGTGAGAGCAGAATCCTGCAGGGCTTTCTGTTCATTGTTTAAATGTTGCCATAGCGATATCTCAGGGCACAAGTTACATGTTTTCTACTTCTGGAGTTGAGCTTTCCTTCTCTCTCTCTCTCTCTCTCTCTCTCTCTGTCCCTCTGATAATCTAAACTACCAGGAATGTCTCCACAGCAGAACTTTGCACAGCAATAGGAAAAGGTGTTTGCAGGCTGCATTGTCTGATGGCATTACTTGCCTGTATGCTCTTCACTGATATTTGCTAATATGTTGGAAACTCAATTAGAAGAAAATTGTTGGATTGAAGTGGAGTGTGAGACTTGTTGTTGTTAGGATATCGAGCATATTACAATATTTTCTGTAGTGGTGATATGTTAATTGGATAGCTGCAGGCAAGCAAAGTGTAGCAGTCGCTGACAATTAGAAACAACAATGAACTTTCCAGGACTGAATCTATTCCTTGGGCATATTAAAATGCATTTCAGGTATATAGCATAGCTTGTGTAAATTTAAATACTAACACCACTGCAATAAGTCTTAAAATTCTGTTTTCACAGTGCTAAGACAAGATTTACCTTTGCTGCCCGTGAAAGGGAGAGAGGCAGCATTAGACCACTGAATAAAATCTACCATAGTTTTGCTGCCAAGCTTGTGCTTGTTATGTCAGGACTGTGGGGGAGCAGTATAACCAGGAACCAGCAGAATTAAAAAGGAAACCAACCACCCTCAAAACAAAGCAAAAGATTCCATCAACAATTTTTTCACTTGCAACTAGATAAAGCTTACTCAGAAATTTCACAGCAGGGTAAGTTAAATAAATGATGTTTTCTCTGCAAACCAGCAGCAATTCAGAGCAATCATTAATGCTCTTTGTGTTTGAGGAATCAGTTAGTTGACAGCTATGGGATTATGGGATTCATACAGTCCTGTGCATTAAAATAATCCTCAGAAATATGGGTGTGATTTCCTTTCATATTTGTACAGACAGTATAGTATGACCTGACTTCTAGAAGGCAGAGAGGTCTGACTTCTAGAAGGCAGAGGGGTTGGTGCTTTTATTTTACCTTACATATAAGAACGATTGCCCAAAGGATATGACCTGATGCTGAAAAACAGTGGTAGTAAATTCCAGAAAGTATTAGTACTCTTCAGATCTGCAGCATATTTTGATTTTGCTTACAAGCCTTTCTTTGCTTCATGGCAATAATCTCCTCCCTCCCATGCTGTGTTACATGGGAAATAAAGCCAAGCACACGAAGAGCCTGCTCATCAGTGGGGGGTGTGCAGCAAGAGTTATAACAGTGCAGGTTTCCTCACACACCTTTGACATGGTCTTAAGCTAAAGACTATCTTAAGGCCTTAAGCAGGCACTAATTCTGTTCATGTACTTTGAGTTTACCCCAGAATCTTTGCAATGGCACAAAGGTGACCATCTGTGGCTGGGATGGGGTACTCAGCTCACTTCTCATGCACTGTGCCCACTCATCAAATTACTGAAGATCATCAGATTCCATTGTCTTGATTGGAACATGTTGTGGTAGGGAATAGAGGATGAAAGTTTCATCATACTGAATCTTCATCAACTATAGGCCAACATTTTACTTTTCTTGCTAATTTCCAAAAAGAGCTATTAGTGGACTATTCATGTAAGAGAAGAGGATGACAGTCTCTCCATGAACTGGTATAAGTGAGATTTCTCTCTTGCAGGAATTAATTAAAAGAACTGGGGTTTTTTTTATTCACTAATGCCCATGTTTTTGTTGTCATTTAGCATGGTAAAGTGCGAGCTGGTTCTGTAGCAACCCCTCCATGCAACCAGTTTATTTTTTTTACATTTCTTTTTCTTCTGTCATTGTGTGTTACCCATTGTGTCTTTTTCTTCTGTTATTGTCATAAATCCAGTTTTGCTTCAACTAATCTCAATCAGATATTTACTAATTACTTCAGCAGAACTGATCTTTCTCTGTAGGTTTTTACTTTCTTTTTTCTTTATTTCCAGAGATAAATAATATTACGAGTATTTATATTTACAGATATAAAAAGATGATCTGAATACCATTTTGAGTTAATATGCTACAAACTTCAAAATTTCCAAATGTTCCATGTTCCTTTGCCATCCTTGCTGACATTCCAGGTGTTAGTGCATCTTTTTCATCAGTGTGTAATGGAATAATTGGTGAATTATTCTCACTTCCACAGAAAAACCTCACCTTAACAAAAGCAGCTGTTTTTAAAATTACATGTTTTAAGTCTGAATTCTCAGTCTTTAGGATGGTGTAATCTCTTTGTATTGATTATGTATGTCAAGAACTGAATATTTTGGCATGTTATAATCAGTTTAACAAAAATGTTTTCTTTTTTTCTTTTAAAAGCTAGAAGAGGTTTTACAGGGACAGAAAGAAGTGTGCTAAGGAATCATACTTTTCCTTCCCTCAATACATGCAAGGTTCAAATGGAATGTGCACAAATATATTCAATTCCATGAGCTTCTTTGCCAAAGGGCATATATGCTGTGTTAAGGGTTCTTTACTTAGCTGTTTGGTTTTACAAGGATTTTCTTTTCCCTACTCAGTTTCTGAGCCCTTATTGGACAGGCAGCTTCTTCTACAAGTGGTTATATATAATTTTTCTGGAGGAAAGCTTTTATATTTGTTACATCCTTTAAAGAACCGAGGTTGATTTTTGTTAAGGATGTTGATGACACAGCTAGCAGAGGGGGAAGGTGGTGACCCCATTAGCCTTTCAGGCTGCTCACATGCAGTGCACAGTCTACTACTTCAGTAAGAGTTTTATTGCATTTAACGCCCGTGTGAATTTTGACTGTATATGGTGCAGGGAAATAAAACCATAATGGCTTTCTCCTTTGAACCAGAAAGAGGTCAGAAAACCTCACCTTCAGTGGATGTTCATATCCCTCTTTCTGTAATGTGCATTTTCATGAGTGGTCTGGCCCTGAAGATTGAGTTACATACATTAAGTAAAGGCCTGGAGGTATCTGTTAAAGACTACTGAATCAAACTGTAGTGGAGGATGGCTTAGTCCTAAGGTAACTTTCCATAACATGTGGAAAAAAAAATAATTGCGTTTTCTAATGGGAAATTTCAGGTTTGAGGATATATATGAAAATGCCATGCAGCAGTAGTAGAATGTCATTAAGAGTTGCAAAGAACTATAGATAATAAATTCCTATCGCAAAAGGTATTGCATCTAATTTAAAATATCATCCAGATAAGATTTTTTTTTTGTGGGAAAGAAAGATGAAGTCGATGATTGCCTATGGCAAGTCAAAGATAAAAAGCAGTCAATGATGCTGCTTCAGAAATACCTATCTTCTAAACCTGAGGAAAATTATGAGAAAAATTGATTGGAAAGGACATATAAACAGAAGGCTGGGAATATAAACTGGTCAGTTTCTAGGAATATATTGTTTTGCCATAGAAAAACCCAATTCATAGAAGAGTTCATATTTGACTTTGAGTCTGTCTTTGATACAAGGGAAAAGGAAGTAAGAAATTTAACAACTAAACCGAAACTGATATCAAAACAAATTAGTACATAATGGGGAAAAAAGAAAGAATTCTATAACAACCTCTATTAAAAAATAAAGTATAAAAGGAGTACAATTGGTGTCATAAGAGAGAAGTGTTGTGATTGTGTGGTAGTCTTAGAAAACACCAGAAATAAGGTGTTTTCTAAGGAGGGAACATGCAGTTGTATAGTCTCATATTTCAGTGTAATGATTTTGCAAGAGATTCTCTGTTAATAATAGAATGAGTCTTTTTACCTTACAGGTCACCAAAAACAATCTTTACAGCAATGGAAATGGTGGCTCAAATTATAATCAGAGCTGGAGCAAGATTGCTGACTATAGCAGGCCAAGATTTTGCAGTAATTTACTCATTTTTAAAGAAACAATATTTTGATTGGGCATTACAAAAGTCAGAAAATTGGCAAATTGCCTTATTAAATTATCCAGGCACTTGTTCTATTCGTTTTCCTAGCCACAAGTGAGAAATAAAGGAGAATTGGGAGAAATATGGGAGTATTGCTGTTCTTTTTGTTGTTTTTATTGGCCACATCCTGTGAAGAGCTATTGGCAGTAGTGATGCATAACTGTCAGAATAATTCAATTAATATTTCTATTCTCTATCTGGAAAAAATATTATTAAAAAAGTTTATTGTGAAAAGAGAAAGCAAGTGAAAGGATTTGGGGGAATATTTATTAGGGGACAAATATTTTTAAATCAACACCAATGTTTTACTTTTTCAAAAAGTTGTCTAGGGTATGTATCTAGAAAACATTCTATTGATATGAGTGAAACTTATATGTGTGAGGTAACCATTGACCATTCCCCCTGACATAAATTTTAGGCAAAGTAACTGAAAATGCAATACAGGATTGAACTGGCAGAAATTTAAGGCAGGGGAAAATTTAATGTCAATAGTGTGGTATTATAGAAAGTATTTTCTATCAAGCAAAAACTTTGACCCTTTTATACTGCCTGGCTGGTAGACAGAAGTTACCATGAAAATAAAGTACACTCAAACTTTGAAAAACATAAGACATTTAAGTAGCTTGGAAGCACTTGTAAGATGTTTAAAAGTAAATATTGTGAGGAAATATTTTTAATGGACTATACAGATATTGTAACTCTTTTTGCAATAATTGTACCAATGTTCTAGACAAATCATTGATGGAAAATTGCACTTAATATGAGTGTAGAGCCTACAGATAGCAAAATAACCTTGATAAGAATGTCCATTAGGATGGGTATATGAGGGTAAACTGGGTGAATAAGATTAACTGAGCTAACTGAGAGGACATTCCCAAAACTGATAATGCTAAAGAGGAGAATTGAAAAAAAACCCAAAACCAGAAACAAATCCCTAAACTAGGAAAAAAACATAAACATCCCTCCAATAATCAAAAATAATTATAAAAACCCCACGAAACAAAGCTTGAATAAGAATATGAAAGACGCATGAAGCTTTTAATGTATGAATGGCTGGACAGGTTAGAGAAACAGGGCAAAAACACTTCTATGATGCTGCCAGACATTGACCCCTTTAATTGCAGCCTTTGGCTTGGTCTGACCAAGCTGTGCTGGGCACAGTCAGGAGCCAACATCCATCTGGTGAAGTGACTGCACGGGGTGACCTGCACCTTGTAAGAGCATGCATGAACTGGGAGTGCTTTCTTCCCAGCCTGTACACTGGCGGATAGCATGGGAACACTGGAGTTGGAAGCCCATGTCTCGAGAGGCAGAATGAGAGTGTAGGGAAGCCTGCACTCCCAGGAGCATGGATGTGCTCATAACCAGCATGGCCTGTGAGGATATCTGAGTGATGCTTTTTAAAGGGTTTTTTTAAAGTTTTTAGGTATTTATTGGTGCTTTTAAAGTGTCTAGTATGGTGGTTTCTTTTGTTGTATTGTTGATCCTGAGCTGGCAGAGAGTGCCAGTTAATTAAATGTCATTGGCCATAGTGATGCGATTTCAGTCACATGAAGTGAGAAGTTTTTCCTTGAGACCAAGTGAAGCAGCATGTTAAATAAGAAAGGCATTCTGAGTAATATTGGATGCAAAGTGTTGCACATAAGAAGGAGAAATTCTGAATGAGGGACACTCATCTGTAAAACCAACTCTGAAAAGAATTTGAAATTGTAACAGGCAAGAATTTCCACATGGACTCCCACAGTGTTAGTGATAAAATATTATGACATTCCAGAAACAGAATAGTGATTTTACCAATGTCAGTGGGAAAACTAGAATGCTGTTTCCATTTGAATTTGTCCTTTAAAAATTTTGTTGAAAAGAATAGAGCAACAAAAATATTCGGTGCTGAATAAAAAGAAAAAAATAGTACTTTAACATCAAACTATTCATTAAGAAGCTCAAGAACTGACATGTTTGGTTTAAAAGGAAAAAAAAATAGATGTTTAAATGTTTTGTTATATACCAAATTCTAAGAAGAAGCAATAGGTGGAAGCTGAGGTCTCATAAATTCACAATAGAAATTAAGGGCATATAATTTACCATTTTTTAAATTCACAGAGAAGCATTTTCGCTCTTAGGATCCTTGTCTTTGTGGAAGACTGTTGTAGTGAAGTGTGCCTTATTGTGTTTTGTATATTTTGATCATTCAGAAAGGCAGAGTAGATGATTCTGAGGTCCCTGTACCTGCAGGTAGAAGATGCCTGGGCATCTATAACCACGCTTCCAATCCTGTCACCAGCAAATATGTGTAGCTTGCTATGAGCAAAACACCCCAAAGGATTTCACTCTGCAGTCCATCATTCCCTCTCTGCTGAGATTGTTATCAGAACAGCAAAGAAGTTTTTGGGTCATCTGCTGCTTTATGACAGTACTCTGACTCAGTGCCTCAGACTTCTGCTTGGTTGGGAAAATGTCCTTTGAAATCTGTGAATTTGTCAAATCTGAAATGTTCAATAAAGATGAATTTTGAAAGCTGTGCTGTGGGTGAACAAATATCATTTTTATTTACTTGTTCACTTGGTACCCAATCCACAAACTTTTTTATGTGACCAAGATTCTACCTCCTTCACAGTTCTTTTTTTAGTGTAGAGGTTTGCAAGCTTTAGGTGTTGCACTTCTGAAACACTGTCTTTTAAGCAACCTGGGCCTCCAGCTTGAAAAATTCCTTTTGTTTAAGCTGGTCTAGGTGTTCAACATCTAAATCAAAAAAACCCCAAAATTATTGTCTCTGAGCTTGTATCCAGTTTAGGCTTCTGATATGAATCCAGATGTGAATTTCTGCAGTAGTTGGTCAGATGGTACCTATTTTGCAATAGATGCCAGACTACTTTCCAGGTCTGGAATGGACTAAATATAGAGGTGTCAAAGATGGTACGTCCAACATCCTCTCTGCTTACAGGGCACTAAAGATTGCTTTGAACACATCCTTTTCTTGCTGTGAATGGCTGTAAGGATTTCAGACTAGAAATGTGCATTTCTGTCTTCATAAAATAAGTCCATTTTTTGACTTGATATTTATTTCTTTTCCAAATTCATATCTTAGGTTTGGGTAGACAGAGAGGAAGAAAGAATTAAGTGAACTTTCCCCTGCATCTCTGCATAATAGTTTTTGGTAGTATAGGTTGAAATTACATGAATATTCTAACTACTCATATTTCTAGCTACTCTTCACCTTCCTTGGGCACCTGTTTGCACCAAACKTTTCTAAAAAAAAATGCTGATGGAAATCTAAAATAAATATACATCTGTCATATTTACTGATGAGGTACATGTTCCCTTTCTGTTTAGAATTCTGTAGTCCAAGTCAATTTTTTTCATATAAATTGAGTTTCTTCCATTTCTGAGCCTTCCTGGAGTAGTGCACAATTTCATTGTTACTGCTGAGTGGTTATTCCAAAAGGTTCTGGAATGTGGGAAAATATTCTGAGGTAGCCAAGGGTATTCCTAATGTTAGGAAGCTCTGCGTGAGTTTAGAGACAGTTATATTCTTACCTCGCTACTGTTTTCTGTATTCTCCTTTTTGCACCCTTTACCCTGCCTTTGGATAGATAACACTACTTCTGCAGGAATTATAAAAATGAATTGGGTGATCTCACGTGCTTGTTTATAGGAAAAAACAGTGTGCACCATACGAGTCTAAAACACTAACCTACATTGAGCTTGCACTAAGATTGCTGGCAGAGCTAGTGCATGTTAGGTTATATTATCCAAAAGCCCTGTTAATAATGCCTGAGAATCTCTGTCAGTGTAGTAATCAGCATTTTGAAAATTGATGCTCCATTTGTTACCCTTATGCATTATTCCTCATGTGTGTTCCATATAGTGCAGTCCTGGATTTTCAAGGAAGGAGACTGAATATCCTTCACTGCTCCCTTACAACAGAAACCAGTAAATTTCTCTGCTACTGAAATCCTGTTTGGGATGGTCTTTTTCTCTTACCTTCCTCCCAGTCTCTTCTCCAAATTCTSTCGTCAGAAGTTCATGTGACTACTTCTCAAACCACTGACCTTGCTTGGGACCATCCACGTGATTGCAGAGACCAACACAGAATTGTTGGAAAATCTAGGAAATCTAACTGTGATAGGGTAGTTCCTTAATGTTTGACTAGAGGTCTTTATGAATTATGTCTGCCAGGAGCTCATCTCTCTCCTCAGTAGCAGCTGAGTTCCGGAGCTCTTTCTCTCACATTGTGGCTTCCAAGGACTGCTTTGCTGCCAGAGGTCTCTGGAAGACAAGAACTATCATGGAATGATCATGCCACTGGGGAGAGGTGTGTGGGGAGACTGGAGGAAAGCAAACTGTTGCCTGATTCTGAGAATTTCTGTAGCTCTTTTTAATGAAAAGTTAAAAAACTTCTAGGATACAACACAGTTCTTGTCAGCTTTTTCCATACAGATGGAGCTATGGACCAAAATGAAGCCTCGCTGAAACTAAAACAGATTCTATATTGAGGCAAAAATGTACTAGAGGAGCTGTCAGTTTAATTTCACTGGCATGAGCTGAACTACTTTCATTGCTAAAGCTATATATTTCTATAAGTGTATGTGTGCATGTTTAAGTGAATAGATTGCTCTTGAAAGTTTTGGAGTRCATTTGGCCTTATGACATATTAAAGTCATGATTCTTTGCAACTGTGGTTGCACTGTAGAAAAGTCACAGGGAAATAGTATTTTTTATATATATTTAGCAAAGTACCTGCTTCTATTTTTTTTGTTTTTGTAGGAGTCGGATATAAATCTCCACACATTAGTCATCTAGATCTCTGATGATTTATAACACCAACTACATGGCAGTAAGGTAAAAAAGGAACTGCTTTCAGAAAGGTTTAAGAAAATGTTTTTTCCAAAACCAGTAATGAAACTATCACCCATCTCCCAAAAGCAAAAAACAGATCTTGTTTCACATCTTTCTCCCCTCTATTGTTTCAAATTATGCCTTTTGAAAGGAAAATGCAATTAGGAGATACATTTAAATATAGTGGGATGGTCAGTCTTGTAGTGGGCACCACTAGAGATTTCTTAACTTCTGACCTTTCTGTGGCCTCTTCCTCATTGTTTGAAACAAAGCACACAAACTCTATGTGCTCCTTTTAACTTCTTTGTGACTTACAAGAAATTACATTCTCATATTGCAGGACAGATCCTTCTACAGTGTATGTAGCCAACACTCTATTTATAAGAGTTCAGATATCAAAACAAATTTAATGTAATTTAAGAAGTGGGAATGGGAATTAAGGAGAGATTTTGTGAACATAAGGTTTAAGTTGCATGAAAGGTACTTGAATGAAAGGCATTTTGTGAGCATGTTTTTTATTGCAGTCTCTATCACCATACATAAAACAGTGTTTCAGTGCAGAGTAAGAGATGAAAACAAAAAAGTATATACACCTTTTATCTTAAATATTCCATTCATTAAATAATTTTGGAGACATAGGTCATTTTTTTCTTGTCTTTTCATTGATAAGAAAGCTTTTTCCTGATCTGCCAGCAACTTTATACTCCTATTTTATATTTGAGTTTTAGTGACATTTTTCCTACTAATTTTCTTTAATCTGGGCATAAATTGAATTGCACAAAAAAATCCAAACAAAAATTTCCTTCCTTTATATTAAGCAATATCATAAACCTACACCAATTCTTAATCTTAAAAGTAGTAATTGCAAGTGTTATTTAAATATTTCTTTAATATTCTAGCTCTAAACAAGTAAATAAAGCTCTAAAGAAGTAAATAAGGAGCATTCAAGCAAAAACTTATCAGGCTTTCTACATATTTTACGCCAAAATTCTTATTCATTTATTTTCAGTTCATACACTACAGTGGTTGAGAAGCACAAATTCTCTTTATACTGGACACTGCGAAAATTTATCTACTCTGCCAATTGTCAATGTTCACAAGCATTAAGGTTATAAAGTTCTTTTTGTCATAATTCCCAACGTTGGTTGCTTCCRTTTGAAATGATGTGCCAGCTTGTTATGCATTTAGTAGATGAACCACTTCCTACTGATGGAGGACAAGTTTCTATAGCACCCCACTAATATAAAGATGTCCATTCTTACCTTGAACCCAGAACATTGACTTCTTTACTTTGTCTTAGTGRAAGGTTGGGATCAAATCAATGACAAAGATCTAGACAGCCAATTSCTRAGTATAATGTRTATGTGCAAGAGGCTATAAGAGTTKTGGTTGTCTTAAGGCCTAGGACCTGATGTAGATAATTTTACCTTTTGTCAGAGGTATTTAGTCATGGCAGTATTTGCTTTTTGATTTATRACAAACATGCGTGGAAAGGTATAAAGTCAGCAACTGGTGTTGTRCATTGTTATTGAAATGGTAGTGTAATCTTTGATATTAAATCATCTCCTTTCAACCTTCTCTCTAGTTCTGCAGACACTCGTCCTCTTCTTTCTCTGCAAACAAGCAGATGCAGAGTATGTGGACTTTGAAATGTGACTCAGAGGTCAAGAGATTTAGAGTCTCGGGAGGAAAGTGAAATTCACAGCTAARGACAATTTACTGTGACCAACCTACCCCCAGGAAACTCCCAGCACAGCCAAAGGGCTTGGTGATGTCTCGATTTCTCACATTGTCAGTTGCCATGAGTTTGCGCAGGAAGGCATGTCTGCTACTGCATCAGAAATACTCTGATGAGTACAAACTGTTTATTTCAGAAGGGGTTTTCAAGATCAGAAGTKTGGCTGAATGTAATGTTTCCAGTGTACTCTGCTTATATATAAATCACTGCTTATAAATAGCAAATTCAGTACAATAAAATTTCATCAGAGTTAAGGAAAGGGAAAAATGTAGTGTTAGGTTCCTTCCCTTTTTTTGCTTTTAATTTTATTTTTATTTATGACTGTCTGTGGAGGTAACAACATCATTAAAACACTGAAATGGATGTCACCTGCTTGCTTGCCTCTGCTTGGCATATTAAATATCTTTTGTTAATGGAATTTAACATAGAGTCTTTGTCTTCTGGTGCTGTGGTACTTTGAGTAGGTTTGGTGAATTGATAAATTGTTGTTGATTTCATCATTATTCTGGGTTTTGATCCTCCCCCCCCCTCCCGCCCCGTTTCATCCTCTTTTAAAAGTTCTTGGAAAAGTTTGCAATCCTCATCAAAGTTTTGTGCATTGCATAAATTCCATGTTGCCAGAATGATCAGGATAGAAGTTACACAGAGGTACCTCAACAGTTAACTAACCAAATAAAGGAGAAATTGTCCACATGCTCAGAATTCATTTCTCACATTGGAGGCAGAAGATACTTATGGTAAATTTTGCAACAGGCTACTCCCACAGGGTCATATTTTATTAAACTGAGAAAATTGGATGAGTCAGAGCAATGAATGTCTAGGAATTTAAAGAAAATAATTGACACTTTTGTSTCCAAAACATACTGTATTTTTCTTTATTTTTGTGGTGGGTGTTAGGTTAAGAGATGTCTGCATAAACTTCAGTTGATGAAGAGAATAAGATGGCACTTTTTTTTGGATTTTGCTTTGGCTTGCATTCCACAAAGGAGATCTGCTTCATACACGACTTTYCTACATGTTAAATTCCTCTCCTTTACTGTTCATCAAAAAATTCCTGACAGTGGATTCCTRACAGTGTTCCTCTATTTTTTAAATCCATCTGATTTGCCTGTTCTGAAATAGCAGAGTTGTTCTGCTACTATAGTAATAGTGTATGTGCAACAGTGGACTCAAAGTAGAAAGCTAAAGGACTGCTTCAAATTTTAGCATGGCAAATTTCCCTCCACCCTCTGGGTTCATAAATGAAAATAAATGGGCTACAATGCCAAGAAATTAGTATCCTAACACAACTCCACAATGCTGTGAAAACATAGCATTGCATAACTGTGATTCCACTGAATGGTATCATTATGACTAAAATTATCTAACGTTGTATTGCCTTTTTGTTCAAATCTGGCAARAATGAGACACTCTCACCCTGGTCCACAATACATTTTCTAAATATGGGTGAGAAACTAGAACATTCTTCAGAACAAGTATTGCCTAAATACAACAGAAGCAAATGGAAAATTCTGGCCTTATTTGGTGATACTTTCTTGTATTGAAAGATGATCAGCACATCAGTCATCTTTAGAAGGAAGTAAATGCCTGTTACCAGATGGAAAATGAATTAAACTGAGCATTTATCATTTTTCAGGCAGTAGGTGCAAAAGTAGAAATATTTTTAAAATACTGATCTGCAATATTTTAAAAGAGCTGAAATAAAAAAAAACCCACAAAAACTTGTTTTTTAAAATGTAAATTAATTTTAAAGATCATTGTATTTTGGCTCATGCTACCAGCAGACTTACACAAACAGTGTAAAGAGATATTCCTAGTTAGATTCATTTTCTTGAATAAATGTGAATGAGATTTGAGTAAATGAGAGAGTTGTYATGCACCATGACTAAAAAGCAAGAAGCTACGGTCTGGGGCAAATTCTCTTCAAACAACAAGCATACACAACATTAATGCCTTRGGACAAAGAATCCTCAATTTAAACTTTAGGGAGTTTGTGTTTCTGGTTTCTTTATCACCACTGTTGCAGAAGGCRTGGGAATTAGCTACCACCATTATCTGTGGGAGCAGAGGGTATAAACTGAAGCCCTCAAACTTCAGTTCTTTGGGTAAGACAACTCAACCTATATCTGGACACTTTACATACATAGTTTGCCTGTGTCAAAGAATCCCAAAAGCTGCAGTTCTCATGGGTTTCCTATGATACCATTAAAAAATGTTGACTTCTAACATAAAGTAAATAATGTATTTAATCAGACCTGTCTTTCAAATAAAAGAGAATTAGTGTAGCTTGGTTTTATGTTTATCTTTTCAAAGCTTATGTTAGATTATGTCAGTGTGCTTGAATAGACTGGAAGATGAATGATCACAGTCCTATGGTACAGGCTATACAAACACTTATTAAATAGAACTGATAAATRTAGTTTAGTTTAACTGTGCAATTGCATTATTGCTAGATCCAATCTCTATGTATATACAGCACTGTCCCATCCTAAGTCCAGTCCTGCTGTATGTGTATCAAAGTGGCATGTACAGCATTTCCATGGTGTGCTTTATCTTTCTTCCTTACCTAATTCTTTTATAAAATCTCTCTTCAATTTGCTATGATCGGAGTATTACAGAGAGCACAGATAGTAACTGACTTGCTGTGTTAGTAACTCCCTGCGTTGCACTGAGGAAAATATAACACCATTTAATATCAAATGTGCAATCAAGGAACAGCTGGGTTCCCTTTGCAGTGTCCCAGAGCTGGCCAAGAAAATTAAATCAAAAGTCATTGAGTAATTATTCTCATTGTTCGTGTTGATGCATTAGATCCTATCTAAGTCCAAATAGAGTGSCCCAGTTATTAAAAGAACCATTTCCCCCTTTCATCCCTCCTTCATCCRAAGGCATTTAATGCAGTGTTAATTCTTAAAAGACATTGTCATTTCCTACAATTTTTTTCCTATGCTTCTACCACTGTTCTGAGTTTTTGTAAGGTAAAATAGGCTGAAGAAACTACAGAGTAATCAAGACACAGCAACTCAGAGGCATTAGCATTAAATGGAGTCATTTTCCTAAAAGGCAATAATTTTATGCTTTCTTTTGTGTAGGGCAGAGTAAGTGCAGCAAAATTTAGCAGCTGTTACATGTAAATACTATAGAACATTATGAACATATTAATTAGTAACAAAAGGAGTAACAAAACTCCCTAACACTTGAAATAATGGTAACTCAAATATAAAAGCAAAGAAGTGCATTAAAAAGTATAATCAGTTAATGAACATAAGGCTCACACCTATCTGAAAAACCCGACTTGAAAATTCAAGTTATTTTATTGTGTATGAGAAGACAATACAGATGAGAGTAAATGAAAAGCTGGACTGAACAGTTGTTCAACTCCTTCGACAGGGAAAGGACTATCCAAGAAAAATCTCAGGAAGGAAATTGTGGTTTAGTTACATTTCCAAATCAGACAATGCCTTGATCCATAAAGAAAGCAATTTATTGCAACCTGTTCATTTTATTGCCTTCTTTACGTAAGCCTTTTCCAGCTTGCYTCTGTGTTGGCAAAACAGTGTTAAGACTCTCCCTTCTGCTTTTTCTCTCGCCCTTACTGAAAAGGAAGTATTTACAGGCTGTGATCTGGATACAACCTGCAGGAATCAGGGTGCTTTGCTGGATCAGGACTAGATCTCTCTACCGTGCAGGACTGAGCCATTGAAGAGAAATGCAAGTTGCTATAATAAGCCAAGTGCAAAATAGGATTACTAAGTCATTAGAGGCTGAAGTTGTTCAGCACCTTTTAGACCCTTGGGAAACAAATGAAAGTGGGTTTAGAAATAAGCATTCTGTTCTTTCAAAATAGTGGTTATTAATTTAAAAATTTTAATTATCGTGCMTAATATTGGATTATATCACAAATAAAATTTAATTTATGAAGCCTATAAAAGTATATCCATTATGTAAAAAAGATTAAATTATGATTGTTGTTTTTCCCTTACGTCTCTTTCTGTAAGTTGGACGTTTAGGTAACAAAATGCTTATTTTTTTCTATGTTTTTCTAAGATTTCTAAGATTTCTGGAGTGCCTAAAACTTGAGTGCCTAAACCCTTCAAACGACATAAAATTGTTAAACTTCTACTTAATTCTTGCGTATTTTAAGTTGTTAATTAATTTTATGGTATATTTAAGAGAAAGTATTTGTGAATATGTCTGTGCAACTTTTGCTAATTTTATAATTACATAAAATCAGGAAATTACTGCATGGAAAGGACTATTAGAAATCATCATGACCACTGGCCCTCCCAGTGTACTCAGTGGAAATGCTTGTGCTCTGCCTGGCATCCTGCAGGACCTCTCAGTTCTGTCCCAAGAGTTTCTGCTCGAACAGTCAGTATGCCTGTATCGAGCCATGCTGGTTGCAGACATTTGCACTCCTTGAACTTTCAGATATTTCTATTGACTCAAGCCTTAAGGTTTTCAAAATTCCTTTCTTTCAGGAAATAAACTACATAAGTGGCATTTGAAAATTATGGTTCTGGGTTTAGAKTGCTTCTTTCCAGATTCAAGAAATTGGAATTTTCTTCCGCTTTTCATTAAAGAAAAAGAATAAGTGTGTTTTAAAATATATTATTTTCTCTGCATTCCTTGATAAACTCACATCKTTTATCTGGTTTGCAGGTGTATGATAAATATACAGTATTTTGTTATGACTGATGATTCTATAAGCGTAGCATSAAAGGTAAATATTGAGGATACCCTTCTGGTGTTCAGCAAGAACTGAGTGCCCAGGCCCAGGACATGGCAGCTAAAGGATCCAAGTGCTGCTGTAGTCATTTGGCTCCATATCTCCATTACAGCAAGACCAGATTTCAAACTTCAATCAGTTTTGCCAGTCATACTTTACTCAGAGGATTGGCTCCTGGTTTCCAGAACATGTTGAGAATAACCTGATCAAAAAAAGCAAAACTCCAGAATCTATGAAGTTGGGACTTTATTGAAAACAGCTTTTTCAGCTGTTCTCAGTGTTCTGTAAAGATAACAAAAAACCTTTTTCTATAATAAAATATGGCATGTTCAGAAAAACTCCTGCTTATTTATACATAATAGRCATATCACTGTGTATTATGCTCCTTAGAATTGCCTTAAAAYAAGCCTGGTTGGAGGGAATAATTTCTTATTTAAATGTCCTTTACAAATGATGGAGCCTTTGAGTTAGGTTAGGCTAAACCATTTGTTCTTGCAAGGCAATCATTCACTTATCTCACAATACCTATCCTAGGAGGCAGTAAAGGTTGCCATAGCAAGAAACTCACCAGGTTCTACTTGACTTCAGTAGACTGCCTTAACATTTCTTACTGTTCATCAGAAATGAATACAAGTATTGTGGTTGAGTTAGGGTTGTTTGTTTTTGTCGTTTGTTTTTGGGATTTTTTTGGGGGGGAGGGCAGGCTTCTGCTTGAAATGACTTTTAATTTCAAAGTTTCCTTTCATTGTATTATAAATAAGAGAACAAAAATTCTAAGATCTCCTTGGAATTCAAACCAGATTAGTGTTTAGTGGGAACCAGCAATGCTTCAATAGTATTCTTTGGGATGTTTTTTTTCTAAACTTAGTTTAGGACATATAGTATTTCAGGCATAAAAAGCTAAATTTTATTCAAGTACTTTTGTACATTCTTCTGTCTAGAGTTCCTGCATTCTGCAGGTTCCTATTGTATACAAAGTATCAGTGGGCAATGAGATTGTAGTACCACAAGTTATTTATGTTTTACTTTGTTATTATTTTTTAAATTTATTTTAGTTTTACTTTATTCTTACTTCATTATTTACTTATTTATGTATTTACTTATTACTTGTTTAATTTTTAATATTTTATTTAGTAAACTTTTCTKTCACCTCTTCTTCCCCACACAGTCACGGAACCCATTATGCCATTCTTGTGTCTTCAGTGCATTCTGCCAATTGCTGAATTTAACCAGCATTTAAGATTAATTTAGTAGAGGGTGTGAAATATATGAGTTTAAATCATACTTTCAGACTATCAACCAAAATACGTTATTTTCCCTGGAGCTGAAGTGAGAAGGATGATAAGAGCTGCTGAGAATTTTAAAAAAAATAGATTCAAATTATGCCTCACTTTTTATTATATGTGAAGAAACAATTGGGAAAAGATTTACTTCCTTTAAGAGAACCTGTTCTTATACACCAAATACCATCAAATCTGTTAAATAACCCTCTATATGGAGATTTTTTGTATTACATTTACTCCAACAAAAGGCAGTAGAAGCTTTTTCATAATCCCTCAATTGCAGACTACCAGTGAAAATCAAGTTAATCAAAGTAAATAAAATGTGGTAATATATTTTTATTATTTATTTATTTAATTGAGACCAAAAACTTTGGCATTTTATTGAATGACATGAAATTTCCATTTCTTAACATTGAATGTAATAGTGACAATGTTGGGAGGATTGAGATGCAAAAATCTTATATTTCAGACACTTGTTACAAGAGACTCAAAATAGATAAAAATTTTTGTATTGAAAAAGTGATAAACAYTTCATAAAAGGTATGACTTCTTTAAAAGAATTTAAATATTAGCAGCTATTTGCAGAAAATATGCTTTTAGGATACTAGTAACTATCTTTGTATTTTTTCTCCTTTTTTCTTTGACATTTAAAAATGGTTGAAAAATTCTTGGAAAAAAATTSGATAAATTCTAAAAACGTCATAGAAATTCATTACACATCCTCTTTAGCAGATATAGAGCATTTCAACAAACATGTACTGATATTCTTGTATTTAAAATAGTTTCCCAATAAAGTCAAAACTGGTTTGATTTTTTTTCYTTTTTTTTAACAAGGCAGAAGAAGCATTTATTTTCTTCTGTCATCAAGAACTTTTGAATACTATTTTCTAGATTTGCCTTAATATTAAATCTTTTCTCTAAAATGCTCGCAGGCTTCTAGGCTTTTTGCTCTCTTTGGAAGAGCCTTAGTCTGTTCTTTGTGAATGAACTTTGTATATGGATGTATGCTTGTGGTAAACAGTCATGATACTTAACATTTTCTCCAGCCCAAATCTTTCCTCACTCATTCATCTACTTTTTCATAAGGTCACTGGCTTTTGTGATAGGCGACCTTATAAAAATCATGTGACTGCAGAAAACTACATTTTAAGAGAGAAATGTTGAACACTGTGTCCAGATGTTGCTTAAAATAGGTTTTCAGATATAAAGAACCAAATGTGRAAACATTCGGGTAAACATAGTGATTATACAGATTGTTCCTTTAAAGCCAGAGGAAAAAGACGGGAAATGAGGTCGCATCTATTTTGATAGTGCTTTCAAAAGGAAGAGGAAGGGAGAAAGAAAATGGAAGAAAGAGGTGTTAAAATGTAGTGGTGCTCCAGAATGATTGACTAGAAGAAGTAATCTCAAAGACAAAAAGGCAAATATAGATGATTTAGCCTTCTGTGTCATCAGTACACAATTGTTTCATGCTGTCTCATGCTTTGTCTACTCTATTTCCAAATGTTCCTGCTGTACAGAATTATGTCTCTATTGGGTAGATTTCAGTCTCATGAAGTGTTTTACTGCTATTCAGCTTATTACCTTAATTTCATACTATTGTTGTWTTATTGTCATTTCATTCTTGCTGTATCATGCTAAATTTTCTTCCTCAAGATCTGTAACCTTCAGATAGTTATAAAATTACATTTTTTTAAATTTAGACACGTTGGACTAATCTGTCCTTCTAAATGTGTTTTTCTGGTCACTCTCTCATCTCCGAATATCCTCCTTGTCATTGTCATTTTGCTTAAAAGATTGCTTAGACTTAGGGTGACTTTGCACCCATCATTGCATCAGACTCATGTAAGTTATATGAAGGAGTTGATGAACTAAGAAAATGTGAGATATGCTGGTAAAATTTCTTTGTCATCCAATAATGTTTTGAATCCAAAATTCCTTCAGATGTCAGCCATATACATGATCATGGTTGTGGTGACTAGCAGAATCTCCTGCTCAGAGGCCATCATTCCTTGTCAGTGGAAAAGAGCAGGGGCAAAGGAAAAGTTTTTGCTTTCCCTCTGCCCTGAAGGCAAATTTGAGAGAAAATCTGTATTTTTGTCAATTAGCTTTGAAACATTCTTCTAGTGATTTTCTTTACACTGAGACTGCCACTAATGCAGCATAAATGAGATTCAGTATATCTGTATTAACAATGCAAATGCAGTTTAAAGTTGCAAAGTCATTCAGAGCTTCATACCTGCTTTATTTAATTTTTATTCAGTTAAATACAAAATAATGTGAATAATAGTGTAATAAAACTTTAAAATTATTTTTAAAATTCCCTTTACGAAATATTTTATTGATTTTYACGGATTACATTAATTCGACTTCTTAAAAAGTGGTTAAAATTACATAATCCTTTATCAAAGGAGTGGATTGCCATACATTATTTAATTTTCTATGTTGGATGTAGTGGTATGCAAGTAACCAAGTTYAAGTACCTGCAAAGTCTGAATTTACAAAACACTGCTGATGCCTAACTTTGAATTCATTGGGACTTCAGTAACTCTGAWGTTCAGGCTGTAAGGTTTCCATCACTGGGTACCCAAAATCAGAACTTTAGTACCTTTATTTCTTTTCTCTCTCAAAAAAATCCCAAACCAGCCAAAACAACAATAACAAACCTCTTTGGCTTCAATTCAGCCCTTTAGGCCCCTAGATTTTCAGTAGAGCACCAAGATAAGATTACAGATGTTTCATTTATTATATCACATTTTTAATATGCTTTAATGCAATCAGATGAAGAATATTCATTGTGAGGCTAATTGGCCCAAACTCCAGTGTTTTATTGTTCTAGCAGCATTTGCAATGTGATAGATACTTCCCAGAAAGTAAGAAAAAAAATCAGTCTCTGCTAAAAAAGTCATATAATGCATGTATTATTGATTCAGAAAATGGCAAAAAGAAGAAGGGGAAAGTTAATGTTTTTATATTTCACAGGAAGAAATAAAAAAAAAGAAAAGGTGAAGTCACAAAATTAKCAGTGTATTAAACAAGTGACCCAAGAATGTGTTATGTATGCATATTCAGAGTGTTGTGCTGCCATCCAGAGGGATCTTGAAAGGCTGGAGAAGTGGGCTGGCAGGAACCTCACAAAATTCAACACAGAGAAATACAAAGTTCACTACCTGAGGAGGAAGAACCCCTTGCACTAGTGCAGGGCCAGAGGCCACCTCATCTGGGGGCTTGAGAATGGGTATTGTATCAGATGATTTACAGAAGTCACTTCCAGCCCCAGCCTTTCTGTGATTCAGTGGTATTCCAATACACTGCTCTGTGGAAGAGCTATACTAATGAAATTACTATCTCCCTGTTTTCCTTACAGAACTCTCAGTGACTGTTATCATCAGGTCAGGCATTTCAGCTGATGACCTGGAACAACTGAAGCCAGTTATACTGAAGAATAGCCAATCTAAAACTCTTTATTGGTGTTAGAAACTGTTATAATTAAACGACACGTATCAAGTACCTATTTATTTCTGGGTTTGTTTTTTGTTGTTTTTTTTTTAAATTTTAAATATTCTATGTCTCATATGTGTAAGTTGTTGTTGATATTATAAGGTTAATTTATATAGATACACGGCATGTACAAAAATTAAAAAAAAAAAACACCAAAAAACCAAAACACAGAAAAACATATTCTTTGTGYTCAGTGTACCAAAAACTTTGCAATGGGTTTTGTTCTATGAAGCACCATCTCCATATGAAGTTGTAGGTGATAGGTTATATAACTAAGGTTATATATGTTCATATAAAAAAAACCCAAGGGTGATAATTATTCCATTAGTACTAAAGTTCATAATGTCTTTCCAGCAGACCAATAACCAGTAAGTGAGAACAGCTGTCACAAAGGCAACTGTAAACCTCACAAAGTTTTGTATGAAAGAGTTTCGTGTCACAGAAAAAGTAAATGTTTGCTGGCTTTCGCTAGCAGACGACTTCTGTTCTGGAAAAATCARTTTTTTCAAGTGGAGTCAGGAGGCTTGTCACCATATAATTTGGCTTTTTAAATTTGTCTTTATCTTGCTTTATATAAAAGGATCAAGAAATCCAAGACAATATTTTTATACACATTTATTCTTAGTCTTTTAAGAATGATTACTGAGATTACTTACTGGATTTCTAGGCAGACTGTTGCCTTTTTCATATTGTTCTCCATCAAGGACAAGATATTTGTGAATTCTCAAAAGCCACCTTTGGTCTGTGGGAGGGATTTTCTCTACCTGTTCCACTACCCATCAAACTACCAGTTGTCTTCACGTGTGGCTTAGCTCTTATTGACTACTTGGTACTATTTGAGTGCCATTTGAGTTTTTGCTTCTATTTTTGATTGAATGGCTTGTTTCTTTATCATACAGACTTAGTTTTAGCTGATACGTGGATCCCAGTRTGTCCTAATGTGAGTCACTGGAAATGCTTGTGTTTAATTTTTGAGTCCAACTTCCCAGGATTGGATATTACTGGTGGGAATGCCACAGATGCCATGAATKTACTGAAACTTGGTTTTCAATTTTTGCATCGTTTCAAACTCCCTGGATTAGGTTGCCTGTTATACTAATTGTCATTTATATGGTGTGTGTGCTGAAAATGTATCTGAATTGTATGTAAATGTAAAGCACTGCAATAGGTATTTGTATATAGATACAATACAGTAAAAATATCAGTAAGCCATGATGAAATTCAGAGCTTTGATYTGCTGATTCCCAGTTTGTTGACCAGTCCACTGGAAGTTCTATAAGCCTGATATTATTTTTAAATACAGATATTTTCTTTTTAAATTAAATTKGTTTTGATGCTGCGATTGCAGTAAATTTCCTCCCAAATTTGCCCTAAACCAGGATACCAATGACTTGGTCTTGTGTTAAGTGAGCTTTCCTCTGCCTGATTTTAGAGACCACTGAGGGCTGCTAGGATTCTGAGTRAACTGTTTTATTAGGAATTTAATTCTGTTGAGTGCTGAAAATCTTTTCTTCCTCCTGAATGCTGCTGAGGGTTGCTAGGCACCTCAAAGGGTTAGTGACTATCACAGCTTGCTTAGCACATGGTACTACATATGTCATTTGCAATCTCTGAGTAGAACAAACTTCTACTGCTGTCACTGTAGATTATTCTCTGTGCTTTTGGGGTTGTTTTGCTGTGCAGAGAATGTGAGTCTGTCCCTTATAAAATTGTAACATTCTGTGGACAGGGACTTCTGGATCCAGCAAAAATAAATCACTGAAGACAAGGGAACAGAAAAGATTTGAGATTTTTGTGTAAAACCAATAATCGTTCTTCTGAAAAATTCATAGAAAACCTCTCCAACATATCAAACCAGCCAATGACAAAGGCAATGTGACAGTAATAATAAATCTTAATTTTCTTACAATTGTTTTCAGGCCTTGTTCTTTTGGTATTGTTTGTTGTGACATGTGAGTTCCCACATACTCTGTGTAATGCCAGCAGTATACAGGGTGCACACACCACAAAACAAGCAGATCCCCAAAGCCTCAGGGTATTGAACTGCCCTTTTGTTTCATGTATCCTCTTGCRGAACAACCCACAAAATGACATGCTTTACTGCGTGCCACCTTATTGCTTTATTATTAGCCTTCGTAAAGGTCAGATGGGCCTGACTAAAATTCAAGAGGAAATAACGCTGTACAAAGTTCTCCCTGCATTGAAGGACCTGCATATTTTTCTGAGATCTGCGCCAGTATTTTTAATATCATGTCGAAAGCAGAGAACCATTTTCAATTCCCACTRCGGTAATCAATGAGATGTAAAATTGCAGCAGTTCCATGCTGCCTAGAGCCTCTCCTGACAAACCTCGTTTGGTTTGTCAGAATGCATAAAGCACTCATAGGAGCGTAGCATTAGCTCTATTTCTCTGTGATGCAAACAAGCACAGAAAGAAACCAGCTCTTAAGGAGACATTTTCATTTGCTTAAACAGCCCTGCCGTGGCTGCAGTACAGCAAAATCTGCCTGTGCTGTGCATATTTCTTAGTATGGGAATCGGAACCATTAGCTGTATGTGTGAGTCAGAAAAGCAATAAACCCATGGGCTAACTCAATAGTTATTTAATTTCTGAAGAAATAATTCACACATGGAAAGTCAGTCAAGGTAACAGTCCAGGTATGCTATATAGGCTGTACTTATTAGCATATTTGTGATTACTCAGGAAGGTTATGTTTGTCACTGTGCTGCTGTCTGTGACCATCTGGAACTTAATAAGATACAATGTAGAATTTGCATCCTCCTTTTACACAGACAGAGAACTATTCCACCTGAAGTTAAATAAATTTTCCAGGTACTAGCAACTCTAAGCCATTGAAAGAAGCCAGCAGTCAGGAATCCACTGAATTATGAGCATATAAATTCATTTGATAGTTCCATAGAAACTCTTTTACAATATACRTCTAGGAGAAAGAAGTGCTCAGTGCTGGATGTTTTGAAAGTATGCAGAGTATGGTCCCGGATATTTTCCTGTGGGTGTCATTACAGATGGAGTGATTGGGTAGCCTGTGGCATTAGCAAYGGCTGAGAAGCTCCTTGTCTATGCCTCTGATGCCGATAACTGCAGTCATCCCTTATCAATTCCTTGGAGGCGTTTAGAGAGTGTTCTCTTCTCATTCCCTCTGCTGCTGAAGCAAACATCAGTTTTGTATAATGACATTTCACTTGACTACCTTAGCTGATAAGCCAAGAATTGAATGAATGTTTGTAAATTAGGTATTCTTTCTCTGCACTGATTATTCTTTAAGCATAGAAATTAAAGGGATTGCAAGTTTCCATCTCATTCTAGAACTGTCTTTCATTACTATATGCCAATTTTCTTTGCTTAATTTTGATTTTTCTAATGAATAAATATGAGTAAAAATGCAACAGCTAGCATTTCCAAGCTTTCACAAATTGTGTTAACCTTCTTGGCAGGAACAACAGAAAAAAAGTTTAGTAATACATGTCTCAAGGATTCCATCTACTTCTTAATTAGCAGGTCAACAAAACATGAGTTTTCACCTCATGACTGCATTGCATGATTTGAATTGAGGAAAACGCAGATTTTGGAGATAATAACTTGTAACCCCTGACGAGAGAATAGACGGAGAACTGGATATGCTGGAATCACTGTCTCCATGTAGTTGTGTCAGGAGCTTGGGTGCTGTACTCATCTACTATGAGATTTTGGCCACAGACTAGGGGAAGTCAGGGAAAATGTGGAGAATGATCTGTAAAGAGGAGATCTGAAATTCTTCAGGAGAGAATTTAATATTTCTCTAAACCACTAAACCCACCAAGTGTCACAAATATGATGGTCTCTGAACTCCAATTTCTGAAGTTTGATAGCAGCATAATTTGCTGGGTTTGTAGGTTTTCTTAGGGGTTTTTGGTCACTTGGGTACAATATCTGCTTCTCAAGTTGAAAATTGGACRGATTATACTGGATATCAGCCAAAGATTAAGTTTTATTTTTGAAAAGTATTTGAAGAAAGGGGGAAAATCATGGGAATTTGCTATCAAATTTCAAATTTATAGAGTTTTGTTTGTTTGTTTTTTAGCARAACTGAGGTTCCTTCTTTAGCACATTGATACCTGCTGCAATTTTGCGGCATCTAGATTGTCATTTGAATTTGTGGTTTGAAATGTTTGCAAAGTTCCATACCTATTTGTTTCTAGATGTGTTCTTTTGCTTTTTTTTTCCCACTCGGGAGTTCAGTATAGTTGTTGTGTATTTCCTTATGTTGCTGAATACAAGCATAAAACATGTTCCAGGTTTTATTTTATACCTCGTGTCTTGAACTTGGTCCCCTGGTCAATGTGTGCTGCTGCTTGACAAGAAGTTGTGCAGCACAATTCCCTGTTCTGTGGAGAAATTGCCCCCCAAGTTCCTGTACAATGCAGCCCTGGGCAGCTGCGGTCACAAAAGGTGTGATTATTTTTTTTTACTTCCTTTTTTCTTTCCTTAATCCTGGATAAAAATGGCCTTTCAAACAAAATGTTATGACAGAAATTCAAAAAGTGGTAAAGTTTATAGCCTATAATAATTTTAAATAAATTAAARCTTGCAGAAGTCTTGTGGAGGCTGAACATATGATAGGTCTCAGTGAGGTGTTCTCTTCATCCTTGAAATATGACTAGGCAACCAAGAATACATGTGGGGGTTTTGTCTACTGTAGATTTAATTGAGYTGAAATCTCTGGAGCTCTGTTCAAAAGGTTTCTATGCTTTGAGTGTGCTGTTAAGGAGAACAGACTTGTTTTCTGGGGTATATTCCAAGATGCTAATCAA
The DNA here is from genome assembly GCA_003546035.1 of Mixornis gularis. Taxonomy (NCBI): domain Eukaryota; kingdom Metazoa; phylum Chordata; class Aves; order Passeriformes; family Timaliidae; genus Mixornis; species Mixornis gularis. The sequence goes on along the minus strand of QVAJ01000152.1, from coordinate 1,773,132 downwards.
TATATTTTATCTAATATTCAYGGGTTAAGGTCTTTGTAATACTCTGGTGATCAATGTCTAAGGTAGACTACAAAGACTACAGTTGATTTCCAGACCACTTTTATATTACTGATCTTGAAGGTACGTTTTATATGGTCTGGTTACTGTAGTCATAATCCCAAATAAAGGAATTAGAACCCAGTACTATCTTTCCATGTCCAGATCACCACCTTGTGTGCTCCCTCTTTTCCTTCTGTCCCCTGAAATTTTAYATGGCTAGCAAGCATGGTTCTGCTTCAGGTGTCTGAAGTCTACCTTATCACTTCTCCAACCACCTGAAAAGAGGTTGTAGGGAGGTGGAGTTTGTCTCCTCACAGGTAACAAGTGGCAGGAAAGAGAGGAGATGACCTCAAGTTGTGCCAGGGGAGGTTTAGATTGGATATTAGGGAAAAAAAAAATTCTTCACAGAAAGGGTTGTCAAGCATTGGATCAGGCTGCCCAGGGCAGTGGTTAAGTCACCTTCCCTGGAAGGGTTCAAAAAACGTGGATACGGCCATTGAGGCCGTGGTTTTATGGTGAGCATTGTGGTGGTGCTCGTTGACAGGCTTGGTGATCGTAGAGGTCTTTTCCAACCTTAATTCTATGAAATAAACTTTTTTTTCTCAAAAAACCTCAGTTCAAACTGAAGAAGGAATTGAACTGAATATCTCTCGTTCCTTGCAAGKACTTTACCTACCAGATTATATGCAAAAGAAGAAAGTTTGCACTCCTGGTCTTCTAATTAACCAACCTGTTTTCTCTAGGATGTGTGGATACTCCACACTTTTAATTATGTTAAACAAAATTTTATACATTATTACACATGCACTGTACTGCATCTAAAAAAGCAGACTAAATTTAGGTGTAGAATTAAAAAAATAGTGAAAAAAGATATTTCTACAAATAGGTGTAGAATTAAAAAAAATGTGAAAGCGATATTTCTACAAACCTCACCATTCTTTATTTGCAATAAATAAAGGTGATATTAATGTATAGATAATGCAAGCACAACTGAGATTCCCAGACCATATAAATTAATACTTGAGATGATAAAATTCTGTTTGCAAGTATTTCTGAAATGCTGAACTAGGTAACCTACTTGCAAAGTCTAAGTCTGCTCTAAGACTTTATAAGTCCTGCTGGATGCTAACTTTATTTGATTCCAAATTTGCAATGTGAGAATAGGCACTGCATATTTTGGAGAGAAAAATTTACAAGCTGAGTTCACGTGTCTTAATGAGGGTTCATAAGCTGGGCGCCACTGCCTGTGGTTATGTTTGTGCCATTTTCTATCAGTTTGTTTCATTATGCTTGTATGAATACTTCTTTTGCATGAATATGGTTTTGACAGTTTTGGAAAACTGGAGTATTGAGCTGGAACTGATGGTATTTTTCACATCTTGGTAATCAGTGTAACAGGAAGCAAATGTTCCTGGTAGAGATGTGGTGACTATTCCCTTTTTACTCTTCAGAGAGAAGAGAACTTGTTTTAAATTGAAMATAATTTCCAAAACATCTTCTTTTTAAAAGAGAGAAAATGATTTTTATGTCCTTTTCATGTTTAAAGCCTCAGCTTCTTTTCCTAAAGATGTTCAGATATTTTTCTTGCCTGTTTCTATCTTTTAAAGTTGGATCATTCAGTCTGAACCATAAACATTGTACTATAGGACCAAGCACACATAATCAATCTGTTAGTTTATRGGTTTTAATTGCTTTTAGCTGTATTTATTTTTGGAAAATTTTTKAAAATATCATTATTAGCAAAGAAATACATCACTAATTTATCAATAATTTGCAGATAAGAAAGTAACTGATATTTTTAACTGCTTTGCTTTGTACKAGTAGACTACACTGTTGCAGTAGCACTCAATGGCAATATTTTGATCTTTAATCTCTAATGGCTCTACACCAATTGTTTGATGGGTTTTTTTTTCAATTTTCAATAATGATTTGGGGATTTTCCCCTGTTCTTTTGCAGGTAGCAGTGCATACTACCTTCCAGCAATGCAAGCCTCAGCTATTTTCTACTCAGTATGTTGCTGGGAATAATATTAGCTGTGCTTCAGTGGCTACTTGTCAGTCTCTTCCTTATATTCACCTCAAGAGTAACAATGATATGTGACTATGCACATATACTGTAAAATAAATTATGCTCTTCATTAATATGAGACAAATCATATTCTTCAAATCCTTCTGAAAGAAGTTCTTCAGCTACAAAGCAGGCATCTTTTAAAATCTTTCTTTCTGATAACACAGGGAATAAGTTTTTTCCCATGTGCAACACCAGAAAATGATGTCACTTTCTTTCACAATACCTTGAGGGTAGGAAGGGCAGAAAATAGATTAAATAAGGGGGTAGGTCTTTTGCGTTATTAATATAATTGAAATTTTCTGTATTTGGAAGCTCTCTGACACAGGAAATGAATAGTGACTAGGATGTATCCACATGAACTTGTGAGTAGGAGCATCCTGTAATTCTTTTCATGTAACAGAATTATAAAATTGTTTGGACCAGAACAGATCTTAAGAGTGGCAACCGCTTGTCCTCCATGCTTTGTTTCTGAAGCTGATTTACATAAATTCACTTCTAATTAATGATTGAAAACTCTACACAATGGTATTAGGTAGGCAAAATATTCATAAAATTTTGATATAAGCAACATACACACCAGCAGAGGAATAGAAAATAGGAATAATTCACATAAATAATAACAATACTACTACTAATAGAGAATTTTAGTTTTCATTTTGAAAAGAAAAAAAATGGGTTTAGCTGCTTTTCAAAAATAATTACTTGTGTCTTACTGTGATTAAAATAAGACTCTGGAAYTCAAAATTGCTCACTGAATTTTTCTGTGGCTCTAGATCTTTTAAGACTGTCACCTTCCTTTTTTGCAGAGATGAAGATTTTCAGGCTCCTTTGATGATATTACATTCWGGTAGCGCAAAATTCGTTAAAATTATTGCTAAGCTGGAGCTACAGCAGATATGCTAGTAGGGAAGATGAATATAGGTTTAAAATTATCAGTTCAGTAGAACTCAGTAGTACTCACCCTATTCCTTTGTTGACAACATGAGTTGTTTTTCCACCAAAGATGAAGAATTTTTTTTTTTTTCTCTCTGGCCTACTCTCTGTTCCATTTCAGCCATACTGAATTTAGCACTTGAYGAAGTGGCCACTAATTTATTTACTTTGCTGTATTTAAAATGCTAGACAACACTATCAAATGTTCTTCAATCTCCTTTCTTTCTGTTTGTGAATATCACACTGTGTTATACAAACACAGCAGGGATGAAAGCTAAAACAAATGCAGATTTGTGTCTACAGCACCAAAATGTGTATTTATAGATGAACAAACCAGGTCAAATCTTTCACAGTAAAAAATAAATTAAACAGCCATTTGTCAGATGAATATCTAGAGACCATTATTACGAGTCAATAAAACTGATCTTAAAATGGGGGAAATATTGTCAGGGGGAAATATTTTYAATAACATTTTGTGTTTATAAGCACACACAGACACTCACATTAAAAGGACACCAGTCTGGTTTTCACACAGTACTGCTGCTCTGAAATGAATCACTCACAGCTTTGTATTAGTTAGGCTGAGCAAGAYGAATAGTCTAGAAGATTGGTTTAGCACATATCAACTCATTTATTGATTAGATGTACAAAAACATTTCCAATCAATAGTTGGTGAGTGAATATTTTTTCTGAAGCAGATCACAGAGAAAATGATTTTAGAATTTAGGATGCATACCTTATCTGAACTGGTTTTGGAGACGTATCCATGCAGAATTACCTAATCCCCATCTGCTKAACTCAAATGCAGAAGTATAAAAATATTAGCATTAGGCATGCAACTATTCTTTAGTTTGTTTCCATCTGRCATCCTTGAAAGAAGAAAAAGGAGAAGTGCAATATATTTAGAATGTACAGGTTTTATGCAGGAGAGTAGTCCTTACTCAGGATTTACCTAAGCTAAAAGATCAGGTCAAAATGTAGTTACAACCTTGGCCATAAATAACCAGGGTTTATGGAGGTTTGGCCAATTCTGAAATCTGAAAAAGGTTCTATTCTGTTAAGCATGTTCAATAAAATAGAACTCTGAAATAGGAGAATATGTGAAAAACTGAAGGGAATGAAAGCTAACAAGACCACTTTTTTGAACCATCAAGGAAACACCAGTAGCTTGTTTTACTGCACAGTGAGTCAGCAGTCAGAGGTGAGATTTAASTCTCAGTTCTTCATATTTACTTCTAGTAAAGAACTTGTATACAGATTCCTTTTTTTAAAGAACTTACTAGTATTTTCTCTTTGTACCCTGAGTTGAAAGTCTTACATGAGYGTAGCACGCTACAATTTTCTGTTTWACTGATTTTACTCTTGTTACTTAACRTGTAAGTACCCAGAGCTCACACACATTTCTACTAACAGCTTGCAAGTGATTCAGATTCATAAATAACAGAATCTAATGCTATTTCACACATCCTAGGATATCCAAGACTTCAGGAGCAGGCAGATAAGGCCTTGAATCTACGAGAAACTCGTGCTCTTCTAGAAGTGCAACTCAGGGCCAGACGTAGTAACAAAGTATAACAACCTCCTTTCTTTTGGCAGTTGAATGTTACCCTGTTAGTGATATTTATTAAAAATAGCAGGAACTGGGTAACTGTGTTTTCTCTTCTGCYTATTTATGTTCTTTGCTGTGATCGTGGTAGCATATGTTACTATGTTTAGTCTTTCTTTAATAAATCTTCCTTATATTGCAGCTCTTTTCATCCCTTTGCAATCTATAAAAATATAGCTGCTTTGAGAACAATTGCGAAAGCCCAGTTATAACTTCAGTGAGTTTTTCTTACTTATTTCCATAATGAATTATTAGAAAATATTTAAATATTTTAGACCAAATTTTGATCAGGCCTAAGTCTGAAATAAAATCAGTGCACTTGAAATGAGGAGGTGTTTTTTTGAAAAATAGTATTGATTGTTTTCAAAAGGTTTCTTRCACTTCTCCTTGGTGAGTTAGTTATTCATCAAAGATTATACTTTCATATTGATGACAATTTTCTTGTTCTTTTTTTCCCCCCTAAAGCTTCATTTCCTTTGTAATGACCTTTTCCCAAACCCTCCTTAGCATTTCATTTTTATGTAGTCCACATCCAGAAAATGAGGGCATTTTGCACCTCTGCCTTTTCAGAGAGGGAAGGGAGGGAAGGACTGACTGACTCTCTTTTTGGTGTACTCTTCTGGGAAGGAAGGATGGATCTCTCTTTTTAGTATACTCTTCTTTGGGAGCATAAGTGCATGGCAGGTGAGGTTTTCCAGTGTAAATATAATAGAATTAGTACCTAATTATAGTCTCTGMAATTTTGGATGAGGCTGCTTGCAATTAATTTTTCCATATACCTTGAGAAAGTTCATTTTCTCTGGTTGAATTTCCTTTGCTMGCTGCTTTGGCATGGTTCAATTTATTCATTCTGTAGAAAACCCTATTATAATTTTTTTATAAAAAAGGCATGAAAAAGTCTTCTTTTCTATTGTCTGTTTGCATGCCCTTGAACAATTCAAAAGCAGACTTCTCACAAAAGTAAGTGAGAAAACAGACATGTAAGTCTGTGCTTCTGGTACTCTTCAGTAAGTTTATTTTCAGAGAGTTTGACTTAACATTTAAAAACATATGTAATTGTGATCATACTTTGTAAGGGGAGGAAACACCACATGTTCAAGTTTTGCTATAATAATCATGCTCTGTGAAAAATGAACATACGTATGGAAACTCATTTCCAATAAGCAACTACTTAGTTTTGGATTGTATTTAGAGTTTATTTGTATTACAATAACTTAGAGGAGTACAAATTTAAATATTTGCTGCTAACTACAAAGTTACATTACTGTGTGAAATGACAGAGGGAAAGGAACTAAGAAAATTGTTTATAGTTAGCCTACAAATAGAAAAAAGAAATCCCAGATCTCTTTCTACTTCCAGTAATTTTCTTCCTCCTGTTTATTGAATAATTTTGCCCATTTTAGTTTCTATGAGTATTTTCATAAGTATTGTTCATAAGTTGCTCTACAAAACTTCATTCTTTTAACCAGCAGGTTGTTTTTTAATAATTCCTATCATTCATGTTGCTRCTCTTATTTTATTTCATTGGACACTGATATGCCACCCAACATATATATATATATTATTGCCTATTACAATATTGAGGAGATTTTTAAATATATTCTTTTCCTACTGTTGAATTGGGAGTAAATTTTTACTGATGCATAAGTATATGTACACACCAAGATTTAAAAATTCTTCCATAATCCTACAAGCTTACAACAACCTAATGTTTATGTATGTAGCTCTGTTGGTAAAAAATTGAGTGGAAGTTAGGAGTTCTGGTTTCAGATTTATGTTCTGTCACAGATCCCCTGCACGTCCTTTAAGGACAAAACATAGCTAAAGGTCAACTTAATCAGAAAAAATTGAATGAAGTGATTAAGGCACATTGAGATATCTTAACACATATTGATTTGTTGTGTTTCAAGCCTCACTTTGATCCAGAAGTAAATGCAAGCTCTTCCATCTGAGTTCAGGGTTGGAAATAATGAGACACAAACCCCGCACCTCCACCATGTGACTGCAGGCTATGAATATCTGGCTTTTCTTTACCACATCATTTGAGATAGCTTGTTAAGCTATTTGACACGTATTTRACCATCTCTTCCTCTCTCTTTTTTATTTTTCCCCTTCTTTTCGATTGGAGGAGATTGCTGTGTTGATAAGGACAGAAAGTATTTGCAAAGCACAGGTTGAATAGAACTGGCAAGAGAATAAGTATTTTCTTAATGTAGCATAGGGATATTTTCTGTGACATCCTCAATTTTACACTTATAATGGAGGAAAACAAAAACAAAACCAAAAMCAAACCAACAAAAAAAGCCCTGAGGAAACAGTCTTTTCCACACAAAGCTGATGGCTGGCTCTGGGAAAGACAGACCATATCCTGTTTCAAACTAAAAAGCAGTCCCATCCAAACCTTTCAGATTGTCCTGCTTTGAATCTCAGACACAGCAGATCAGCTTTARTCTCCATTTCCCTCTAGAGCTTGGTTGATACTGGAACAGTTGGTGACCCAGAGCAGTAGCACCAACTCTCTTCATGTTAAATAAGAGCTGCAGGCTGCATGAGCACTGTAACCTTCCATAAGCACCTAGGATTTCAGGGTGAAAAAACTTACCAATGAATCAAACCAACAGGGAGGGCAAGAAATACCAGTGCCTATTACATCAGTAACTTCCTACAGAGACTAAGCTTTTGTTTAACTAAGAAACTGAGATTTGCTTAGTTCCCAAGCAAAATCAAGGAGGCAGGTAGCTCTCTGCAAAACCGAGGACTGTGTCCTTCACTTAGGCAGACATGACCTGTTTGGAATCCACTGTTAGAAGGAAGGAACAAACAGCTCTTTGTTTCTGTATCCTCCTTATAGACATTCTCATAAATAAATATATAAATGAAAACTCTCCAGAATTAGTATAGACTAAGAAAGCTCTGTGGAGGTTGCTAGGCAGCCAAGGGCAAAGGAAGAGAAAGCAGGCAGGTCTTTGAAAAACAGAATCAGAGACTTATGGGTTATCTGAAGTCATGATTTACTCAGTTGTCTTTTGTCATAAACAAGAGACAGTAGAATTTATTTTCCTTTAGCAAATGAGCAATGTTTTTAAAAGATTTGATAAAAAAGGCCTGCTTTATATCTCATACCTATCTGTGTTTTGAAGCTATGAAATTTTATGCATGATTATTATTTCTAATCTTTGCTTATTACTGAGGCAGAAATTGGATGCAGTATATAGAGGCTATAACTTGAAAAATATTTATCAAATTAATTGATTTTTAATCTTTTTTCCAATTTTAATTTTTACCATGGTGTGCATATAAGACTCTAGAAGAAATTTCCAATAGTGGAAAGAATTCCTTGCCCTCAAGAGGTGTGCACAGATGTATTCCACTGTTACTAATAACAGGAAAAGGCCTGATTTCTACCACCTTGCCCTGTGTGGTGTATGATGAAGCTACTCCTTACAGAAATGCAGAAGTAACCACCCCCTTCCTATTACTGCTAAGTATGCAAAAATACAGACATTTCTGACAGGCAAGGCAAGRTTGTCATCTGCAAGATTAGGTCATCACATTATTGACTAATTGCTGCCTTTGAAATCTCTGTTTATATTTGTGCCTTAAAAGTCTTGTTGAAATTTAAGTGTGACTTCAGCAGTTCTGTCGTACCCACATACATTGAGGGGGCACTGTAATCCTACAACTCCCCTTCCTTCTCAGATTGTGTATGGCAGCTCTACGTCATGGTTTAATCTACCTGAGTAATAACTCAATGTCTTCAATTTATGTCTAGAGAAGATTCAATTGCTGTATCACAGTTTCTCAATCTGTGTTTCTTCCACAGGGTGGATGCTGTGGGGGGGTCCAGGCAGCTCTGTGGAACAGTCTCCAGTGGGCTGGTAGGATGAGAAGGTCCAGGGGTAGTTTGGGAAACGAGGAGAAACATCACCTCCCRAGACGGTAAACCTACTGAAAAGGTAATTCATGTCAGGGTATYGGTATGCAAGTCAGCTTTTCAGACTCCATGGATATGCTGGAATGCATGGCAGAAAACTGGTAGGGAAGGGGAGCACAAACCTTTGTTGTTGTCTGACTGTTCRTACAGTGTCTCCTGAATATCTTTCCAGAGCTTCTTAAACTGTCCTGAGCTTCAATTCCCATCCTCGTGTGAGAGAGATTTTGGATGTTGTATCTTACAGGGGTTTTCTTGTTTTCCTGTGGACCTGTTAGAGAATACAAATCACAAGTTTACAGTAACTTTCCAAGAAATTCCTATGGGAATTAAAACCRTAAATATGCCATCTTATAAACCCCATAACAATTTAGCAGAGTAAAATGTTCTTTCACAGGGAGAGCTCCTAGTTGAATTTTTGAAAGTATATAATCTMGTTTAATTGGGTTCTTTCAGTCTCACTTTAGCTACTGTGTTTGTGGAGACTCCCTCCTACCCTGAAGCCTTAACTATGGATGGTTCTGTTCCTAGCATTTCAGAAGTTCAAGGGAATGTGCAAACTCAAAATCTCTCATCCCTCWGAGTAACTGTAATGCTTCCTCCTTCATGTTAAAAGGTAGAATTGACCCATGAAGCATCAAAACGTTTTCTGCTGTCCCAAAAGCCCTGCTGTAGGTGTATTTTTGAACCCAGTTAACTTATCATATGTCCATGCTATACACTCATTTCTTGGTTCTCAGCTAAAATTAAGTTTGCTTAACAAACAGATTTTGTTCACTCATCCTCAACCAATCATTTCCCATGGTACGTTTTGAAATATCTGACAGGCTGCCTTGCTTCTTTCCTTTATTAACGTGCCTTAATGTATGCAGAGTGCAAGAAAAGTAACAATGGAAAATCACACTGGTAGGAAATAAARTGGGRTTTTTGATGCAAAAGTTTTCGTAAGGATCTATTCCCACATCTCACGAGACTGAAAAAACATAAAATATCATTTAATGGGGAAATATTTTTTCTTTGCTCAGTATAGRTGTTTTGGCTCATTGAATGGTTAGGCTTTCAAATGTGTCTGGAAAATACCTTCCTTTTTTTTTGCTGATGAGCTCCCTCCCTCCCTCCCTCCCTGATGAGCTCCCTGACATTCATTCACTAAAATAATTCAGAGAATCCACTGCTACAATTCACAGATTTGTGTCAGAAAAAACGTTTGATACAGGAAAGGGAGGCCTTGCCTCCTGCATTTATACATGTGGTTATAGTTTTCAGCTTATGAGGTCCTTTCCAACAATCTTCCAGACAAACTTGTTGCTAATTAATTCAACCTAGCTTCTCCAGACCTAATTTGTTTTCTGTTATCTAGTAGAAATGAGTTTATGTTGGTTTTTTAGTGAGGGCCCAGTAGTCTTTACAAAAAAATTGCACCAATTTGTCTTAGGTACTTTACTGTAAACAAGAGACAGGAATAGTTTGCTTATGGTTGGAACTGGTCTGAGAACCAGAGGACCCATTGTGACAGTCCCTTACTGTGTTTCAGGTATYTTCTGGTTGTATTTTTCTACCTGCAATGTGGACAGACTCTCGTGGAACCTATGTAATGTTCCTTTGTTGATGCTTTAACAACAATCCTTGCTCARAGGGGAAAAGGGATTTTTGTCCAATAGTTAAGATGTCATTAAACGAACTTTAGATTTGAAGGGAGAAAGGGATAAAACCAGGCTCACTAGAGAAAACCCCGGGGGTAGCATGCCATTTTTTGTGGGATGGTGTGCTAGCAGGTCCKTCAGAATGCTCAATGATGTGCTGAGTACACCTGAGCACATTTGAAATGCCTTTATACTAATATACACAGCATGAGCAATGTAGTGGGGTTGAGCCTGGCCAGATACCAGGCACCCAYCAAAGCTGCTCTGTCAAACCCCTCCACAACTGGATAGGAGAGAGAAAATATAAAGAACATTTAATGGGTTAAGGACTGGGAGGGATCACTCCCCAAACACCATCTTGGGCAAAACAGACTCAGACTGGAGATATTAACTGAACTTGATACTAACAATTGAAATTGATACTAACAGAATSAGAGCAGGATGACAAGAGGTAAATAAATCTTAAAAACACCCTACCCCCATCCYTCCCTCATTCCCAGCTCTACCTACCCCCATCCAGCAGTGCAGGGAGACAGGGAATGGGGGTTATGATTAGTTAATCCCATGTTGTTTCTGCCAATGCTCAAGGAAAGGAGTCCTTCCCCTGCTGCAGCATGGGGTGTCTCCCAAGGGAGATGGTTCTCTATGAACTTCTTCATTGTGAGTCCATCCCACAGGCAACAGTTTTCCACAAAGTTCTGCAATTTTAGTCACAAGAGCAAGAGCAGGATTCTCCACTGGGGACAGGTCASCGTGGTTGTACATGCAAATCAGAGGAAGAGTCTGGAAAGCCCTGCAGAATGAGATCTGGGGAACTGGGTCAGGGGCAAATTGAACATGCCTGGTAACCAAAAGAGCCAGCTGTGTCCTGGGGTACATMAGGCACAGCATCGCTGGTTGGTTGAGGAAAATTGCTGTCCCAGTCTACCGCAACCCCACCTTGAGTACTGAGKGCAGCTTTGGGGGCCTCAAAAGAAGTGCATCCACCTGTTAGACTGTGTCCACAGGCAACCAACATGGTAAAGGGTCTTGAGAGCAAGATTTATGAGGAGTATCTAAGGTCACTTAGTTTGCTCAGCTTGAAGARGACTGGGGTGACCCCACTGCAGTCTGGAACTTCCTCRGGGGGGGGCAGAAAAGGAGAAGGTGCAGATCTCCTCTCTCTAGTGACCAGCCACAAGACACAAGGAAATGGAATAAAGCTGCACCAGATTGGAGGTTCCTCACTCAGTGGATGGTTGGTCACTGGCACAGCATTCCCCAGGGAAATGTTCATGGCCCTAAGCCCGAGAGAGTTCAAGGAGCATCCAGATGATGCTGTTTGTCACATGATTTAGTTTTAGGCAGTCCTGTAAGAAACAGGGAGTTGGACTTGACAATCCTTTCAACTTTAGATATTTTATGGTCCTATGAATCCAAACTCAGTGCCATAGAGAATCATTTGGATTTCAGGCTTTACACTGGGAAAAGTTACAAACCCTCAGGACAAATATGGAAAGAAATTGAAATTAATGGGGGTGACATTATGATATCTTCATCTGCAACGTATTAAGTGAAGTTTGAACTTCTCCACTCTTAAGACTTCCTGAGAAATAGGAAGCCTAATGGATTGATGTTTCAGTCTCTGATTCTCTGCTTAAATTGTGTTTCATGTGAWCTGTTCTTGAAATGCCATTTTGACTGAAGGTAGGGGAAGATAAGAGTGCTGTTTTAATATAACTTGAAATCTTGATGGTAAAAGGTAATTCGTATTTTCAGTAAGAGGCTTTCATCTTCATTGGACTCTAGTGATATTGATCTGATATCAGTACTAAGTAYGTATCCTTGAATTCTGACCAGATTCTGCTTCTGGTGTGAATGACAAATGTTTCACATTGTCCTAGCAAATGGAGCTCTTTCTGTGTGTTTCTTTGGCTGGTCAGTTTACAAGTGGCTGCATTTTGCTGGTCTGTTTGATCAATATTTTCTTTTGGTTCATTTCAAGATGAATGGTTCTGAATTTTCAATCACTGTGCCCCTTTGAGGGTATTTATAGTAAAGTCATGGTAGTCAATGCAGGGTTTGGTTTTAATTCCTGTTTTGTAACTGCTGAGAAACCAGTTGTCTTCCATGATTTATGGAAAAGTCCAAACCTTTCAAATTAAGTGAAGTGTATACAGCTTCAGAATTAATTATGTTCTTAAACACAATGAAAATCTCCATTTGAAAATGAGGCATGCCCCAGAGTCTGAAACAGAAGAAATGAGATATTCAAATCARAACAGAAGTGTTTTTTTCACCTAACAAATCCCATAGCCATGTTTAGAACAAAGCTYATCTCTTGAATGTCTGTGTGGGCAAAACAAGCTCTACACAGCTGGAGATTAATAAGACTACAGTCACACAGCGTGAGCATGCAAAACTGGCAGTGGCCTGTGCTAGCAGGCAAGACAGCACCAAGAAATCTCGAGGGTTTTGTCTTAGAAGAAAGAATGCTTAGAACAAAAGTCAATAACCTTTAAGAGTCAAATAGGACAAGTCAGCAGCCATTCTTTCAATATTTCACAAAAGGACTGAAGACTGTGACATGACAAGGGTAGACCACTRGATCTCTGAAATGATCTGAGAAATCAAATATGAAAGAGATGAGCTACCAGACAGCCTTCACCTGCATTACTGAATGCCATTTAAATTACTCTCTTCACAGCTGATAACACTGTTTATAAYGCATTTCTTACGCTTCATATTCTTTTTGTTTAAACTTACTGTGTGAAATTCTTCTTTCATTAAAAAATGGTTGAAAAGCTGGTCCCCTTAGTGTGTCAGAATGCCAATGATTCGGTCTCTCAATTTACTTCTTYCTTTTCCTTATCTCTGTAGAGTTCGACTTTGTTCATCTGCCATTTTTTTCTATTATATTTTCTCTGTTATTATTTAATTTCTTTCCAATTATGCTCCTCTTTGTTTGATAAATTATGATTTCCCGTTTCATTTCTCAAGTTCTGTTGTGGTAGGTGGCAGAAAAGTTGTCATCTGATACTGAAGGAGAACAGTTTGTGGTACTAACTCTTTGTAAGTTAGTACAGGATGTTCAGGTACCTTCCTCTGAATATTGTGGTTCCCGTACTGTTCCAGAATTATGTCCTGCAATTTTTAACACTTCCTTTAGTGGAAATTTTGCTTTGACTGCAGTAGAATAAAACTGGGTGTGGAAGAGTTGATCTGAATACCAAATAGAAATTCTTTTTCCCTTATTCCCTTGACATATTGGGGGTTTGGAAAACATCAGTTGTTGATTTGGCAACATAAAATTGATAGACAACAAAAAATCAGCTCCAAACTACTTTAAACATTTTCTTCCAAAAAAGAACATATTAAAGCAGGRTGAAGAGGAGGGAAAGAATTTACTCTCAAATGCATCAAGTAGATCACTTTTTATTGAGGTGACATTTATATCTGCTGTAGAAGGTGAGATCTCTGTGAGAAATTGTTAACACACCAGACTTCAGATACATAACATCTTTTGTTCATAGCCAGTGTCTGATGTAATATTTATCATAAAGTTATTGAAATCTGAAAGATTGAAGAACTGAAGACTGAACAGTCTGGGTTAGGCGATACGACTTTTTAACAAAACAAATGAATACACCTTACATACTCAAGGTGTCTGACTGCAGCTGGAACTTCCCAGGACATTTAAATCCATACCAAAGTAGCGGGAGATGGAAGTTGTTCTTGTGGAACCTCATGAGGTGAGGGGAAGAGACAGAATTCATGTCCATATGGCCTTTGAGCAAGAGCACATRGAAAGAAATGTGCATGAGGGATATGAATGAAGCATACTTGTAAGCRTAGATTTATGTTTTATGGTGGGTTTGGGGTTTATTTTTATCTCACAATGCCCTGTTTCCTTGCTTTACTGAAAGCCTTAATTTCAGATTTTGCTAGGTATAGCTTTTTCCTGTGTAAGCCTGTCTCGTGTAGGGGAGCAAGATGCATCACAGCGAGACAGTAGGGCTGTCAGCATGGCTAGGGGTAAAAGGCCAGGAGAATATGTATGCAGTGGAAAAGGAGCTGAACCTCAAGACATGAGTGCTGAGAGCACTTCCTACTGCTCTGTTAAGCATCCTTATGGGAACTGTGAATGCCAAGTATCAGCCTTTGGGAAGGAATTCCCTCTGGCAGAACAGTTCTCTGTTCCTCCTGCTTAGAAGCAGATGGCAAAGAGGAAGCCCACATCACAAGGCAGACCTGGGTATTCTGTGCCTCTGTAGGCTGAAGAATTGCTTTAATCTAGGAAGTCATTGTTCMTTTCAGTCATAGAGATATTTGAATTGACTTAGAAAAACCCAAAAATTATTTTGAGGGTAATCCCTGCACTTTTTACATAAAGCAAATGAGCAGTACAAACAAGCCTGATTTTATATGACATGGAACATAACAGCTAACAGAACTAAACTGTGAATATATTTCTAATATATTACAGCATTGCTTTATATTGGCCAAGTCAATTACTATACTTTTTCCTAGTATTATTTCTAATACTTTTCTAACATTGTTATGTTATGGCAGTACCTTTGATGTTTTATGAAGAGATATTTGGGTACAAAATAAAAGAGAGGTCTATATCATTCAGATGCTGCAATGAGGGAAGCAATGTATTTAATCCTCTTGACTTACAGCCATTGACTTCTATTTATTTTAAAATTTTTTACTAGGCTGAATACGAGAGTATTTGACTTCAGAGTCATTCACTCYTTTAGATACATAAAGTAACACTCTGTACACAATGAGCCTCTGATGAATACAGAAAACACACTACATCAGAAAAATGACAGCACACTGGTTAATTTATTTAATAACCCAGCAGCACAGACRTGTTCAACTTCTCTGAATATTGATTCTATAGCAAAATTTCATGTTTAGAAGCAGTATAAGTKAAAATGAGTAGGTAATTCATCTTTGCCATTTCTGTTTGATCATTACTCCAGTTTTACAAAGACAGAGATGCAGCATTAAGAAAGTTGGGGCATAGAACCTCTTCCCTACTGTGTTTGATCTGGAGATCTGGGCTATTTTCCACACAGAAAGCTCCATTTAATCTGTTTGGATTTATTATTGCATATCTTTATAGCTCTTTGAGGATCTGAGATACTACAATTGAAAATTACCTTAACCTGTCTAAACAGAGAAAAGCTGTCTTAGTTATGGACATTGCGTAGAGAGAGGCAAGGATGGTCCTGTCTCCAGTCCCATAAAGTGCCTTAAAAATAAAGTAGCAGTTTGTATAGCAAGGGATTAACAGCTAAACTAGAAAATACTGTTCAGTTGCATAAGTATCCCTATTTAGTTTTGCCAGGAATACTAAAGTTTTGGCACCAGGCAGTCCACTATGTTTTGAGTTATTAGCAAGAGATCTTCCTATTTCTCCTGTCCTGATCCCTTCTAAGTGTATATTAAGCATTGCAACTAGCTGCTGAGTTCCATAATAATAATTARTGTTGGCAAATATCCACTAGTGACAAATCTGGGAGCCACCATTCCTTTACTGCAGCTAAAAATTAAATTTAAAATTACCAGTATGAAGAAGAACTCTATAAGTAGAAATCGTCATTTGATACTGAATTGCTGATCATTTAAAAATGAAATTTTTAGTTTCAAGAAAAATAATAAAAAAAAAGGCTCGGTCCAAAAAGAAAAGTGAAAAATCAGGCTTGCACACTGAATTGCATTTATCTGTGTTAGCAATAAAAATTCAAACTTCATATAAACTTTGTACATCCTGGATGGTTGCAGAGTGAAATCTATGATCATTCACTTGCTTACATCAAAGTTCTTTTTTACCTGATTAACAGCAAAAGAGTAGAAAATGTATGCTGGGTTTAGGTGTTTGAGCAAAGCAATGACACCATTGCTGTGCTCCTGCTATGTCAGAGTCAGGTGATCAGAGAGCGCCAGCTGATGAATCTCTTGAGCAGTAGATCAAGGTCAAGTGATGGTTTGCATCCTTTCTGAATGACATGTTTGTGATGTATGGTTTTGTTGCTATTTTCTTCTGTAACATTCCCAGGCTTTTTTCCTTCTATGATTCTGTTCAGACAAAATGTTATCAGAAATGTGTTTTTGATGACCTTTCCACTGACCCAGTATAACAGGCTGATGAGATTCAAATAACAGCTGAAACCCAATAARAAAATCTGAAAAAACAAGATGTACAGCCATTCATAATAGATGTATTTTTTATCTTTTTATTTTCTATTTTTGCTTGATTAATAAACACAACATGAATAAGGTTTTATAAGGTGAAAAGAGAAATCAGATTTTCATGGAGTTTAATCAGATCTGTAAGAAATGTAAAGCCAATCTTCTGTTTAGGAGTGCTTTTCTTGAACTTTTTGGCATGCATCTTCTGTTCCACTTTGCTAAATGTRTTCTTCCTTCATTTATGGATATGGAATATTAGACATTACTTATCTTACTTGCAAAACTTTCATATATTCCTGTGCCACGTGTGAACAGAGAATTTTCTATAGTAGAGTCTAATGTGGAATTTGGTGAGAATTTTGGAGTTAAAACTAAGCTATGCTGTCAACAGAATGAAATAACAAAGAGAGACTTCGTTCCATCAAATAGAAATGACTTCCTTACAAAAAGTATTCTAGGTTCTCATGGGACATCACATTATTAATCCCACTATTTTCWARTTATTAATATAATCAAGGGACATGYRAAAACTAACTTAGGGGTCATTGAGATGAGAAAATCTTGTTATTATAATGAAGGATATAGCTTCTGTTTTTAGTCTCAGAAAGAGATTTCAGCAAGTTTTCCAGGCATTTGCTRCTTTTATCTTTGAAGTCATGATAGAACAAACAAGAGAAGAGGAAAAAGTGAACATTTTCAGAACACAATGGACTATGGTAAACATAGCCTGATCTGAAACCTCTTAATACTGATGGAAAGACACTCTTTGACTTTCAAGAGGAATGTTAGAGCTCTGACTTTATAGTATATTGCCTGYCCATCCAGGTATATGAAGATATAAGCACACTTGAATTTTTGTTTATTTTGCTTTCATGCTGGCTTGCATAGAAAATTCTTGAGTGTTGGTTAAATTGTATGTATGGATTTTGATGATTTTCACGTTTCTATAGATAAAGCATAAACTTCAGAAGTGTTGTAAACAAGTGAAATGAAATTTAGGATGGGCTAATTTAGGGTGCAGAAGAGCTGGAGTTTTGTTACAACACTTAAGTTTTATTTGGAAAAAAAATATATTAAATTATGTCAGTTCAGAGGGAAGTTTCAGAGCCATTGACATATGGTGCTTAACACCWTACCTGCCATGCTGTCATTTCAAAGACATCACAGTTATTATCTTGAGTGCCCTGCAGATGAAAAGGACAGATTCAGTCTCATTATTATACATTATATTCTTCACTTGAAAAGGCTCCATATTCCCTAGTCATGCCTGTGAATTTAGTGCACGTAAGGAATTATAGTAAACTGGATATGTAGACAACTATGTTGATYCTTACTCTTCTCTATATATAGCTTTATTAATTATTTTGAGGATTAAAATGAAACTAAATTTATGGTGTTTGTAAAAGTTATTAATGGTAAGCTAATTTGGAACTTCTTAGCTTCATTATTTTATTCAATTTTTTTATGATTTTCGCTGTGTTACTCCTATAMAAGTGTGCATGCACAATTCATTAACAGCTCTACTTTTTACTACTCTCTTCCTTTTCTGAACCAGAAATTTGCCACACTTCACCTTGTTTCCCCTCATCAAAAGGAATGTAGTACATACATAAGAATTGCTGTGGTAGAAAATCCTTTATATTTCCAGTAAAATGTGGGAGGGATAGAGTGGTTATGCTGCATACAGCAATATAAATATTATTATATTATTCTCAAGTGCATGATCATGTTTTAGTCATTCCTTCCCTTACATTCACCATCCATTCCGAYCTTGCCTCATTTGTTGCAGAGGATGACTTGAAAAAGGAACTGCAAAGACATTTTGGGATATTTTTTTTTAATATTTGTCTTTGCAATTGAAAGAAAGTTTTTTGATTTTGGGKTTTTTTTTAGTTAAAGCACATTGCTTGTGTTTTAGATATAGTACAGTTTTCCCTGTTATTATTAGAAATTTAAAACTGTTCCAGTACATGCTCGGAACTCTCAGTGTAAACAGCTGGAGATCTGCACACAGAGGGGAAGCAGACTATTGAGWTGAGCCCAGCAGTGCATCTGAGAAAAGAGGGTTCTTCCCTAGACCTGATTTTTTTTTCCTCTGACAGTAGGTAGTACAAAAAGAAGGAATGTCAAGGACTAAATACTCCAGATGCCCTGACTTGTGCTGCTATTTGCATATTTTACACTCCGTCAATTTCTTTCCAAAAGAAAGAGGTATGCATTTATAATATGACATTTGGTTTAACTTGGTATTATTTATATAAGCTAAAAGGAAAATTGATTAGCTTTCCAATTTTTTCCTCCTGCAACTCTGAAGASATGTTTTTCGTCTCCTTTGATGTACTCTTACTCTGCATTTAATCAATGCTTCTGTATTCACTTTGTCTTCTAGTTCTACCCTTGCAATCTTCAAGAGCCTCATCGTGTTTAGTTCTTTTAAAGACCTCATGGAAAGCACTRAAAACAATTCTTCTTGGAAACAATTGTTCCGTCATCTCATTGATTTTCTCTGCATTAAAATGATGATTTTTTTTTTTAAAATTTCTTCTGTTGCTGACTCACCCTGTCCTTCTCCACTCCAGATGTGTAYAGTGGTTTCCATACACCCTCTGTCAGTCTGTCTTCCAGATTGGTGTTCTAATTAATAATTAKTCCTTGTGTCCTCTAGCTCTATTTCCAATCCATCCTGATAGAGTAGTATGTTGTGCTTAAGTTTATTCTGTCCTTATTGTTTGCCCCATGACTGTTAATGGGGTTGCACGATGAAATAGAAAGATCTAATTTAAAGTATTCTGCCTTTACAGGAAGGCTTGTTATTAAGCTGAGAGTTATAACCCATTTTCCTGGAAATCTCTGCAGTGAGTGGGATTGCACCAGCATGACCAAATGCATATTCAGGGGATGGAAACCTAGCTGGGGACACAGGAGTCAGGATCTTCCAGAGAAAGACAGTTGCCAAGAGAAATGGCTGTGGAACAATGGTCTATTCCCTTGCCATCTCTCCTCAGATCTTTCACTTTATTGATTACATTTAGCTAACTTTCTGAAAGTTAAAGAGCCTCTCAGCTCATATGTTTTGGCGTGATCTTCACTAATCAGTATTAACAAGTCCCTCCAGGACAGGGGAGTGAAAAACAACTGCACTTATTGACTTCTTCATTTTGGAGGAGCTGAACTGTTTCCAGCAATTAAAGGTAATTTGAGTTTTCTGGGAAGTGTAAAAATTGGAGTAAGTAATAATAGTGTCTCTTATTTCACAGCCCTGCAGGGACTGAGCTGTTGCTCACTGATAGCTCTCTTTTTTAGCCTTTGTGTGACCTCCAAGGGATTTATGACTCACAGTCAGAGAAAACAGCACTAATCTAGTGCCCTACTTGGTCTCAGATGTCACCTTTCTGTGAATAAAATGTGTCATCTGCTCTTCTCTTATGCCCCTGTTCCTTTGGAAGACCACCAGGAGAAATGCAACATGGAGTATTRGTACTACTAGGAGATTTGTGGCAGGAATGTGAAGTGATGCATGCAGAGAACTTGTTAAGCAGTTCAAGTTAACTAGACACAAGTAGGTAGAAGCCAAGGATGTGAGATCCTATCGGACGGAACCTCAGGACAAGGAATGACAAGTGATGGCATAAAGATGGTGCCTTCTTACCTAGTTTTTGCTCTTAGCTATCTTTACACTCTGTTTTACCGACAGAGATATGTGTTTCATAAAACTGTGCCAAACCTGTGTTGCTATGGCAGGAGCTGGCTCCTGTTCTACTGCAAGGATTGTGACTTGTCAGGAATTCTGTGTTTGGGGAGGATGATGTAAGGTGCTGAAAATTGTTGGGCCTGGTTTCCAGTCGAGAGTTTGGGATCGTATTACTTATAAAAAATGAGTGTTCTTCCCCATCAATGGACAAAAATGACAGCAGTTTYTCTTTTGTTGTTGTTGTTGTTGTGGTGGTGGTTGGTTGATTTGTTTTGCTTTGTTTTTACTTATGTTACCCACTGAGGGATAGAGACTTAAAAGCGTGCTTAATTTTTTTTCTCAGCATCTTTTTGGAGCTGATTYCAATCTGATTTCATCTCAAATGTTCTTGCTGTTATTGCCTATCAAAGTAAATTATTAGCAAATCTTAAGCTTTTTCGGGTGCTGCAAGGTATCTCTCAATATCAGAATGTGGGCTTGGTATGATGAAAAAATATCGGGTATATTCACTGATTTTTTTTTTCAAGTTTATAGCAGGGTAAAATTTGATACTTACGTGATATGACTATAATTTGAWATGAGTTTAATCATGCAGTATTTGCCTTCTCCATTTGAAAGAATACAAGGAATTCTTCATTTCTTATGTTTTATTTCCTGTTTTCTTTTCTGTCTGTTGTTTTCATTCATATAATATGTTCACGTAACAAATTAATTTGGCAGTTTTGGCTACTGCAATCCATATGATATGGAAAGTGTTCCAATATAACTTGGAGGGAACAGAAGAGAAGCCCAAGAAAATCAGGCAAGTTTAAACCTTAGACCAAAGTCAGCTCCTGCAGGGCATTGTACCACTCCAACACATCCCACATCTTTTGGCAACAGTTCATTGCCTTTCCATGAAATACCTGGTTTTTATGAGCCCCAAAGCATTCCCAGAAGTTTYGTTGTACCACTTCCAATAATAACTGATACTGAGGGTCTAAGTACTTTTATGTTCTGTTTCAAGCTGTGAGGCTTTAGGGTGACCAGTGCTTTCCAAAATTCAGCTCTCTAGCTTAGTGCTGCAATCTGTAACTTTTATGTCTGAAGGCTTAGATATTTGGCATATTATAAATGTAAGAGAAAAACTAGCTGCATTTTAAAACCAAGATTATAAAAATTATTTTTAAATAATCTTTGGAAATGCATTTAATTCCCTCTGGWTATAGTGCCTGTTACACTCTGAGCTCAGAAAATACCTGGACATGTACATAATTAAGAAGTTAATCAGTAGTGCTGCTTTACTCATGACCCTCACGTGCAAAATCTGGCTATTGGAGAGCTAGAATCTCTTAGATGAATGATGAAAAAATAAGAGTTAGTATTTAAAAATACTAGGATTTGCCTTTTTTTTTTTTCTTTTGGGTGAAACAAGAAAAACTAATATGGAAACTTTGATTTGATACTGGGGTCTTAGTGGTAGATTGCTTTAATGCATGTCTTCAAGAAGTGTGGTGTTTTGGAGAGGAATTATGACCAGACTTGCGTGGACAATAAGCAACAAGTGATCAATGGTGAATATCTAGAATTGAAAAGAATGGGAAAGATGGCAAGCAGAAGAAAGCAAGATAGGCTTTGATAGATTTTATTTGTTAAAGAGCTCGGTGGCAATCAAGTTATAGAGATCTGGAATTTAAAAATTTTAGCTGCTTTCTTAAGTGATATATGCAGTGTGGGAGATGCAATTACATTGCTGCAAGCAAAGCTGCAGCAGAAATGTATGGTGTAGATAAGTATTTAAAATGACAGTGGTGTGTGCGTTGAAGAAACCTGACAAGTTGTGAAAATTGGAACTATATCACTGTATCACTTCATCCATGATATTCTGGGAACTATGTTAAAAGGAAACAGGAATAATCCTAATGAAACATGATCTCTTCTTCTCTATTCCAGACTACTATAAACTGAATCTGACTGGCTGCTGCACTGGTGATATTTTTTAATCCAGTGTAATATATTCCAGCACTTGTCTGGGCAGCTATTGAAACCCCCCATTGATTGCAACCTATGCCATCTTTTTATCTGCCTGTTTTGCATTTCAGTTATCATCTCCACCTCATTTTACCTCTTGTGATCAAGTTGGTATCTAGCAAATATCTACTATGAAAATAGTTCATGTTAGGCTGTTGTCTCACTTGCTAACTAAATCACACTTCAGAGATAAAACTTGTCATTTATTTACCAAGTTTTCCAGGCTCAGTATGCTTATTGCTTCTCGCTGAGTTTTGATCCTTTATTGCACTTACTTTTAAATCTGTGGTGGTCAAAACCCTTTCATGGATAGAACATATATTTTTCTTACTTGTTCTTAAAAGAAAGTTGAAGCTTCAACCCATAGTCTTCAAGGGAACTGGGGGGCCCAATTTGTTCTTTTGCCACTGTTTTGTGTATATGCTTTTGGTTATGTCATTTAAGCTGCCTAAACTTAATGGTGTTTAAAATGAATACCATAATACTTAATTCACTGGACTATTGTGATCTAATTAATGAATCCTTTGAAAAATCCTTTGAAGTTCCCATTTATGAGGTGCTCTATGAATATGCAATAATCGTAGCAATACATTTATTTTATTTCTTGTGTTTCAGCCCAGTATCATATGGATTTGGGAATGCTACTTTGTTTTACTCTCCCCACATATAGAGCTTCCTTTTGTGGGTCATACCTAAGTTCTTTCACTTCTCATATCCACCTCTAAATAATGATTGTTTCTTGTGCATAGATRTATCAAAGAGAATTCTAAAGATTTATTATTCATACTCCATATGAACCACTGGAGTCCTTCATTCTAAGATAAGCCTCTTGAAAAATGTAGATTATTTTCCTTTCAACCTTTTCTGCAGTTTMGAAGCATCCAGTGAAAATGTGCTGTTTACAGGTGAGGGATGTATCCTGCAGCGAGGGTCTTACAGAGGTCTGAACATGTGCAGTTCTGTTACCTAATACTGTTTGGTACCATAAGGTATTACCCCACAATACTGCAGGTGAGGTGTCACCAGGGCAGAGCAGAGGGGCAGAACCTCCTCCCCTACCCTGCTGCCCACGCTGCTTTGGATGCAGCCCAGGACACCTTTGGCTCTCGGGGCTGCAAGCACACTCTGCTGGGTCTTGTTCAGCTTTTCACCCACCAGTATCCTCATGCCTTCTCAGTAGGGCTGCTCCCAATCCTTCCATCCCCCAGCATGTAYTGACACCAAGGATTGCCCTGACCCAGGTGCAGGAGGTTCTACGTGGCCTTGTTAAACTTCATGAGATTCACATGGAAGCAYTTCTGCAGCAAATTGTCCATTTCAATTTTCCTTTCTATATTAAAATCTACTCCAGTTTCGTATGTGAGAAGAATCTTATGTCACAAGTACATCTCATACATAAGTAAAAACRTGTCTTTATTAAGTACTTTTAAGATCAGGACTCAAGAATGGCATCCTCATCCTGTGTTAGAGCAAAATACTGCATTTTATTTCTATTTTATAGATTTTTGGATCACCTTATTTTCAAATTATTCCTCTAGAAAGTTCATGAGAATGAAGAACTAGGACAATTTAACAGCTGAAGTGSCTTTTCAGACAGTGCCAAGTTATTGGCATCACTAACAATTTGCCTGGCATTGTTATATCTAATGCAAGATGACTAACTTTGTTAGTCAGCTGAAATATTCGCTGTAGGAGGGGCAGACAACTGAGGCTATAGTTCTTTACCCAACTATTGCTTAATCATTTCTATTTATTTGTTGAGAAAGGATTAAAAAATATTTACCTATACAAATATCGTTGACACCAATTTATGTTATTTTATAAAACTAAAAGAACAGAATAGGCAGAACCTTTGTAATATGCGTGAGAACCATATTAGCATTACTTGAGTTTAGGGAATAAAATGGGGGAAATATTAATAGACTGCCAGATAATAACACTTGTAATRCCATAGTAAGAATTATTCTGCATGTCTTTTACATGCCTTTACAAATGCTGGAAACACAGCATCTGCACGCTTTAATAATATCCTCACTGCTCTACTGAGAGTTAGCACTTTTAACCTGATGAAATGAAAAGTCATGTAGCAGGTTTGTTTATTTTTATAGAATTTTGAACCGTCTCCTAATCTTGGAAAAAACCCCAGGACAACCAGAACATAGTCTTTTTTTCTGTATTTATATTTAATTTGCAATAATACCTCAGGCGTTTTAAACATTTACTTATGTAACCATATAAAACACTGAGATGAGTTTATAGCATGATCAAAATAAGTATGAATTCATGAAGTCTAAAATKTAGGAAGCATTTTATAACAGATGAGAATAAATTCTAAAATCTAGCTTTTTATCCTTTATCTAGGCTCAAYTAACAAATTGCTACTTGCAGGTGTAATAGAGTTTTATAATAGGAATATGGTAGGAATTATTTTTGACATGGGGTTCATATGATAGCTTTACACATTTTTGTTGCCTTTGTTGTTGGAGGGATACATGGGATATTATAGCTTTAAATATTTTTCTCAGTTTCCTGTAATTTAGGAAGCAATCAGTCAAAGAATAAACAAGAGATTGATTTTATTGTATCAAGTCTTTGATTTCTGAAAGTGCTTATATAGCAACATCTCTGAAAGGTGCTGATGTCTGTGCTTAGGCAAAAGCATCTGTTTTCAAAATTCTGACCCTGGTTAATCTTTGAAAGCCCATAGGGATTGAGAGACATTAGAGATACTGTAGCTTGAACCTTGATCTTTTGCATTTCTTTCTTCTAATAGCTCTACATTAAATACAAAGGAATTTTTAAAATGGAAAAACACTGTTGAAGAGATGATGAATATTAAAAAAAGAAAGAACATGAGGAAACACCGTGCAATTGGTAGTTTAATTTCTAAGTCTCTCTGCTCTGGTTTTATTATTCCCTGTATTTAAATATTAATAGAGTCAGTGCTACTTAACCAAAGTCATTTGTATCATCTCACCAGCCTACATGGAATCAAGGCAGAATGAACTTCAGCTCTCTAAGTGAGCAGGAGTTAACCATGCAGCATGACACAGAAATGATTGAATTTGCCAGCAGTGTTTGTGCAATGCTTGCTAATTTACAAGGGCATTTTCAAGTGATTCAGTGACTGGGATTCCTTCGGGGCAGTTCTCTTGGGCACTGAAACTGAATCAACATTTAAATGGTTTTACTTTTGGAGTAGCTTAGAAAAATCATAAGTAAATAGATTTTTTTCATAATTAATACACCAACTGCAAATCATGCAAGGATCATTTGCTTTTCGAAAGGAAAGAAAACTGTTYTCATTTGGCTGAGCATTTTGCACAGTATTTGTTAAAATTGTGAAGAAATGTAAAATGCAGGTTGCTGGAATAAGACGAGTCCAAGTACTCACTGATCTGGATGAATCCACGCCTCATTTATAACGTAAATAATGTAAATAATGAATCTGCTGTAGAGAAAATAAATTGAACTGTAAGTGAGAGATCTGAATTCTCCCTGTTTTGCCACTGATGTGCCTGTGTGCCTGTGCCAAGGCATTCCACCTTTCCCTGCTTGAGGTCCACTTTGGCCAGAGACAGGAGAGGCAATGACCCCTTTCAAAAGAACATACAAGTAAATAGCTCTGAAGTCACAAKGTGTTATTTTCATCCATAAAGTGTTCCCTCCACCCCCCAGGAGCTCCTATTGTTATTTTCTTTTGTAAAATCCCCAATAAGTTTTAAAATATGACTATTAATGTTCTGCTGCAGTGCCCACATTTCAGTAGCAGAGTGTAAGGAGGATTGCCTTGCTCCTGTAAATTTACTTTTTCTGTATACTTGTAGGCTGCTAGACATTTGCCATGTTGCTGCAAAAAATACCTGTGCTCACTTGAATGCTGTAAAATCTAATAAAGCCAGAATGTGAGGGCTAGATGTCTCTTTTCATAACAGGAAGGAAGGTGACATTTTGGCAAAGACATAGAGTGTGGGCATGAAACAAATCTCCTGCTCTTGCCTTCTTGATTTACTTTATGTTATTGRTAGTCTAGAAAAAGTCAAATCAAAAGTCTTTTTAATTAGACAATGACTTTGGTAAGTAGTTGGCTTCAATGAAACTTCTCAGACTTCATCTTTGCTGGTTGCCACCCAAGGGTCTATATTAACTCTTTTTTTAAAAAAAAATATTTCTCACTCTTTTTCATATAATATTATAAATAGCATATTTATGGAGTACTTGATGATTAAATGTTTTTTTCTCTTACAAAATCTCTGTAATGAAAGTTAAAAAAAAATTAATTCTAAAAGCCTCTAGGGAAATAGAAACCCCAAAATGGCAATCCTTTGTAATCAAAATGAGAAAAAGTTATTTTTCTCTTTGGCTTTTTTTTAATGAACTCACGAGATTTTAAACATTGCAAAAGAGGTTTCTGGAACAYGTAAAGTTGTTGATTGCCTACAGAAGCACACTACAGAATTCAGAAAAACTGAAATGTTTCTTCTGTCTCATATACAGCAAAACATTAGAAAGTTGAGCCATTGCTCTTGCTAAGGAAGTAGCAAGAATTGCTAGGTATCTTTCACAGTAGTGAGACGTTTGAAAATACTCAAACAATCAGGATATGTGGCAGCAGTGTGTGATCATAATTAGTCRCTAATTTCTTCCATTTTGAAGATGCCACTCTATAAAATAATAGGGAAACTGTGCTGGCTCCAGGGCAATCTATATTGCAGCAGTGTACAACTGTTCACTAACCAGGAGTGACACCAGGCAGAGCCATGCTTTAGAAGTTTTATCCACATCATTAAACAACTGGAGTTTTGCCCACAAGTTCAAGCAGAAGACTGATGCTGGAGAGCTTGGGTCATAGATGTGCTTTTGATTTTTTCATGGGATTAAACAAATAATCTTACCTCTATCCTCACAGTTAAGGTGAGTTTTGGGGAAAGATTCTTTCAGCATTACCACCATGATTTGCACTTCCAGATGTTACTGCAATAAACGCAATACCTATGATAAAAATATCATAGTTCACCTTTGCATAAGAACCATTGGGTGTAAAGTATACATTAGCCTTGATTGAATAGATTAGCCTTCAGTCAGTAAGACCTACCTATTATTCTGATAGATCTAAGAATATATTTCATCTGTCTCCAACCCATGTTATCAGTCTAGGCTGTTAAATCTTTCCTCAATCGCTACACTTGCTGTTTTTTCTTATAGTAGGAAAAAGTGTGGAGAGTAGTTTCCCCAATCTCCTTTTCTTTTTAGATGAGTCATTGCCATTAGCAGATTTATAGAGATTAGTCAGCAATTTGTTTTTACTTTCAGAATGGGGACAGGCCTTCATGAAAAGGAAAACACTACTGGCTTAGAGTTAAGGAAGAACACAGTTTATGTAAATCTCGTTGCAGCTCATTACTTTTAAACAATAGAAGCAAGGGGGGTTATTGAACACTAGAGATACAGCAGATCTCTGTGTCTGGCTTTGACTATGGAACCATGAAGAAGACCATTCACTTAGGTCGTTCAGCCCAGATTTTACGCTAGCCTCCAATGTGCTGAGTCAAGGCTCTAGGAGCTGAGCAAGCTTGGCAAGAGCAGTCATGTGAAGCAGAGCTTATTGCTAAGACTCAGGCACTTCCAAACCACAGTCTCACATATCCAGAGCAAYGTAAGATGCACAGCCAATTCTCTGGGCTAGGCTCCTTGGAAAACCTTAGCTTTAATGTAATTAAGCAGCATAGCGAGCTCCATTCGCCTTGATGGTGCGAGCCGCACGCGCCTTGCTGACAATTTCACTCTGTTGCTGCTGCATTATGTCTCTGCTTTGATTAGGCCCAGATACATTTAATTAGCAGGTTGTTTGATCAATTAGATAATGAACCCTAAAGTCACCTTCTTGCTTAGATGTGCTTTGAACAACAATTTTAATCTCAGTGACAGATCCTCGAGAAACAAAAGAGGATAAACCAATSTAATTAAGATGTGAGTGCACAAAAATGCCTATATGACTCTGGAGCAYGAAACTAAAACTACTTTGAACTCTAAAACATAGAAGACATTGAGTTCAATGAATGTAAACTCCAAGGTTTTCAATTGAGTTATCATTTTATTATGTCTATGATGAATAGGAGAAAGATATTTGAAAGTGTCTTTGCACTCACTTCAYTGATTTCTCTAACACCAGAGTTAGGCTAAAACTGAGTCAAAATTTAATGAAGTTTAGTGCTTATGCAGCACTCTCATAAAATGCTCCTGAGTTTATAATGAATAGTAATAGGCAAAAAAACAAAAATGAGGAAAAAAACCCCAACCTGACTGAAACAAACAAAAAACCCTTGACTAGTAGAAAACACTTTGTAGCAAAATTCTGACACAGCGGGATGGAAAGAGATGGAAGTTCACCTTCAGACAATCAGAAGTTGTCTCAACTATGTTGAATGTGTGGAATTTGGAATAAGGATGGATCAAGGTTCATCTTGGCTTGTGAGATTATGAGCAGGCCATATTATGCCATGCAGTRGTAATAAATGCTAGGGGGGAAAAAAGTGAGTTATTTTCAGGGGTTAGCTTCTCTCTGTATCTTTAGGTCTTTCTTTGCTTCTGTATTTGTGCTTTGCAATTTCAGCTTCTTCATCTAGAAGATATTCTACCGTATTGAATCTTGGGGTATAAGTAAAGAATTAGTATTTATTGCAAAATAAGTTGCAGCAGCAATTAACATGTCAGTGTTTTAATAGCTACAGTAGCTGTATCAGGGATTCAAAAACTGATATTCCACTGCTGGCACCAAAAATTTTGGCCAAATACCTAATCAAGGTACACAGCACTATTWATTTTTTTCTTTTTTTATCTGTTCAAAGTGATTTAGGAGGTAGAAACAATCTAGAAGGCGTGGGAATGAGAAACAAAAAGTCGTATGTGTACATATAAATATGTGCACACGTTGGAATATATKTGTCTATAGCATTCTTGCGTCAAATATTTCTGTTTGTTGTGTTTCCTTGTCATGAGTGTTGACTTTGAAGCCTACTTAATAGGCAAAAGAATTCACTGTTTTCTATTCATCTAATTTCACTGTATAGCATTGGCAGTATGTAAACTGTTCAAAATCAGGAAAATTAAGTATTTCTGTCTGCATTGCTGGTGAATAGTGAGGGATCCTGCTATTACTTAGGTATTTTGTTTGTACTGTGGTAGAGCACAGTGTATCGTCTAGTAGAGTTCCACTGAAAATACTTGATAGAATTTTTCTTTCAGACTTCTAGCCCGTCTGTGGAATTGTTTATTACTTTTCTCTGTTACTGGAAAATACCTCCACTGACAACAGATCTATACACTGCTTGAACTAAAAGAGATATCTTGAARTTTGTGGTTCTTTTTTTTTAAATATTGGACTTAAGAAAAGAAAATTATAAATGTAACAAGCTGGTTACAGTCCACTCCAAATGCATATATCAATCCAATAAGAACAGTGTTAATAAATAATAAGAGAAAAAAATGATTTGCAGAATAAACTTCACAAATTCCATGTGTGCTAGGAAGTCTAAGATACTGTTTCAAGCAAACTAAAGTGAGAAAAATAACTAAAACATTAAGATTCCTGAGCTGCTCTGGAAACCTGCATTCCTCTTACATAAGCTTAGGTGCAAATATGAGCAACAAGAATTTTGGAGAATCAGCTTAAGCCAGACTTACAGAACTTCAAATGAACAAGCTCCAGGACCACCATGTCCCTCACTCTGCAGCTCCAGGATCACCAGGTCCCTCACTCTGCAGCAGACAGAGAGATGGTCTTAGATAATACCTCTAAATAGGGATGACACGCTTTCTGCACTTCCCACTCCACTGGAAACTGACAAATTTGTTTCATTGCCAAGAATTTTGTAGGAAAAAAACCCCAAATCTTGTAAAATTCCTGACCAGTCTTATTATTCAGCCCACTAAGCATAAAATCAAATCTAGGAGGTGACCATTAACTCTCAGGAAAGTCGRGCTTTATTTTATTAAAACCAGAAAAAAAAAGTGGATATTTACACATGGACTGTAGCAAATTCTGCAGAAAATACCAATATATATGTGTGGCCAGTAGTCATTTTAAAGAGCAGAAAGTATTGTGTCTGACAGCAAGATGGTAAAATAATTTGACACTTAAAAATAATACCTCATTATAAATCGTAARGATTGTCAATAGCAGCACAATGACTCACCAAAGCAGGTACTCATTATCATGACCTAAATAGAAAAGAAGTAGGAATGGCTCTGTTAAAAGGAAAAAATTAAGGCATCCCGAGGAAGGACAAACACCAGCAGCTGAGTTTGAGGAGGTCTATATAGAAACATTCATAATTTTAAATGTTAAGCTAAGTTTTTCATGCAATAATAAAGCCTGACCACAGGACATACATGAATTTTGAACTCTGCCTTGTGTATGGAGAATCCTGGGAAACATGCCTGCTCACACAGTGTTACTAATAATAGCATAAATTATTAAAGCAGACAGAATTTTTATAGCTGATGCATGTGTGCTTTGCATTCTGTGCCTTCTTCAGCACGGACAATGAATAAACACCAAAAGGTTTTGTTTCTGCAGTTCATGTGCCAACACAATGCTGTTATTTGAGATCACAGCTCTGCAGGAAAATGATAAAGTATAAAGAAAAAAAGGTGAAAAAGGCAAATAATCCCTTGGGTTTAAATTAAATTTTCTGTTGACAGTACATTCCTGTAATAGTTGTTTCTTTAATGGGAAATATGAATAACAAAAGAACCCACATTTAAATATGTGTCAAATGGCTTTGATAATCTCGTTATAAAGATTGACATTGCTCTTCAAGATCTTTCTAATAAACAAAAATTAATTTTTGCATGTAGGGAAAAACTATATTTTAGACAGATCTTAAGCTTTAGCGAGATCTATGAAGACAAGTAATTAAAAAATTCTTTGTCTTTGAGCTGAAAAAACAGGTATCTGGGAAATCTAAAAAATAATGGTGTCAATAATTTCTGTACCTTGCTAAATTTTTGAATGCTTAAATCTTATTTGTAGCCASCATCAATAAAATAACTTTAAAATACATTTTGAGCATGCTATGTTCAGGCACTTGAGTTTGCTTTCTAAGAGTCAACTTTAGARCAATTAGTAGCATAGTATTTGGGAACTGGGCATTGATTTTAATGAAGCCAGGCTGACTGGGGTAAGTGTAAATCTGTAGAAATGCTAGGTAAGTCAGAAAATATAGAGACAGACTTTGACATCTGTGGTCTAAAGAATTTTGTGACAGTTTTCTGCCTTTCTTGTACATCCTATTTTGCTGAATATTTCTAATTCTTTTTAAAGGATATTGCTGATGCAAATGAAGTTGCAATGCATTCACTCATGTTTTTTCCTTATGCATATACATACTTAGTTTAAGCATGGTGCAGAAGGAAATGCCATGGATTTATTTTTGTACTGTGGTCACGGGAGTTTTAATTGCTTCTTTATGTGAAAAGCTTTTCGTCAACAACTTTGGAACATGCCTTGTCCTCTAATTACTCTTTCTGCAAAAATTGTCCATGCTCAGAGTTTCTCTGACTGCCTTTTTCCTCATTACTCTCTGCCCACTTTTAGAGTATGAATAGCTATCAGTACGTGATTTTTCTTTCATATCCTGCCAAGGGAGGTCTCTACTGTGCACAGCAATGTGTTGGTGATTTAAAAGAGTCCTTCTCTGCAGGAAGCAATAACACTAGAAATGATTTAAACAAAACCTAAAATGTCACCTTAGACTAATGAAATTCCTTCATCAAGCAACACAGAGTTGACACTTCTGTGAGATCCTTTAAAAGTCAGATTAAGAAGAGAAAATTAAACTTGAAATGACAGGAAACAAAACCAGCTCTGTTTCCCCTGGAAATAGTTGAGAACAGTATGTTGATTATTCTCAGGCAAGCTGATTTCACAGGCAGTGACCCTAACTCAGYATAAAGAACAGCTAACAACATGGCTTTAGATGGCTGGCAATGTTATCTGTTGTTCGTCATTTAAAAAATGAAATAGCCGTCTGTCTTGGAGCTGGCCCATCTGTAGCCTCACTCATACTTTCCCTCATATGCAGGGAAACAGTTGAGGAACTGCCTTACTGGCTCAACCTAGAGATTATTTTCTTCCATTTTTCCCATCCCTGAGAGTGGGCTGTATAAGTGCTCTAGTGGAAAATATAGTATTCCTTGACAGATGGCAGTTATAAAATAACCTGTGTGTAACAGAGTTTTCTTTTAAATTCATCTCAATAAATATATCAATGCATGCTCTGAATTGCAGGRCTTTGTAGCTCTTTTATTCAGTTCAGTAAAGTTGTGGGTTTAAACCTCTTGAGATATTCACAATATCAACAAACGGCCTCGACCCCCACATTTAAATCTAGACAAGCCTCTACCCCGGTGATACTCTTGGTGAATAGCAGAGACCAGCTGCATTTTTGGGGAGGGCATCAGTGTTTATAGAGGTTCCTTGGTTTTAGTGGAGCACAGATGTGAGAGCACAGCACTGGGGAACTGTTTCTGTGAGCTGCAGCTTTCCCAAATAAGAACTTTTACGTGTCCTAYAGGGACACTCTGGTATCACTTCACAACACTACACTTGGCTGCACAAGGCTGCAAAAAAAAGACATTCATAACATTTAGGCTGARTCCTGAGCTTGGAATCTGCAGCTTCTTTTAGGATCAATTAGAAATGGGAACTTAACTCACATAGTCCCTGTATACACCACCATTTCCCTCTCAGCTGCTCAGCTGCRTGTGAGAGTTTAGATGTAATTTTGCCTTGGGCACAGAGCCAGTCCCTGCAACACTGAAAGAAGTGATAGTTCAGGGCTGCTCTTTTACGTCTTTTCATCACTGCTGAGTGTTGTTTTACTTTCCTCATTTCAGAAAGAAACCCATCATCCAGTGTGTGGGCTGTCAGCAGCTCCCTCGCRCTCTCATTTTCTGCTGCGGTACAGCCCGATGGGGACTGCTGGCCATCCACGATGTTTCCACACTCTGCCCCCAGCTTTCCAGCTTCCCTTGCCTGCAGTGCATGCCCATAAATTCCCTCTGCAGACACGGCGCTGCACGCAGGGTGATCGCCGCGGCAGCAGCCGCAGTTATCCGGAGAGATGTCTGCTCCCTGCAGGGAGAGGTTTCACCACACTGGATCAGGTCACACAGCCATGACATCCAGCATCTTGCTTTAAGCAATGACCACTACCTGATGTTTCAAATGAAGCTGAAAGCACCTAAAAATGTTACTGGAGAACTGTATGTGGCAGAAGGGAAGAGTTTATTTTGTTGGCTCTGGGTGCCTATGGAATTGAAAAACCAGCTAATTTCATAATAAACCATAAATTCGTGACTCCCTTCTGTGTCTGGAGCTGGACTTAGGAATACTTCAGCAATAATGACAAGCTGTCTTTCATTGGTTTGGGGAAAAAACATAGTGAGAGCCAGAGATGACATCTGCAGTACAGAGTTGGTGAAAAAGGTATTTTCTATCTACCTGAATTTACAGGCAAGTTGGAATTTTCCTGGACAAACTAACAAAACCATTGACTGTCATGCTGCTAAACCTAGCACACTGTGCTGTTGACACTGGTTCATTATATTTTATTGCTGATTGCAGAGCTTCTGGTAGGGAACACTGTGTTCAGATAAAGCTCCTCTGAAGCACCAATGTGAAATAGGGGAACCCTGATAACTGTACAAATTAAGATACCTTTAATGAGTTGTAAAAGCACATCCGCAGCTGTTTTTAGAAACTGATAGTGATTCCCCTGGTCTAATGATCAGGTAATTTTTAAAACCTGTGATCTTTGTTGATTTTTATTGGCTTATGATAATTTTGATTGAATTGTTTATGCTGACAGTGATAATAAGACTAAAATATTCTGTTTAACATAATTTGATTTTCAAGGTTTCAGAAGGACTAAATCCATGGGTGACAAATTTTTAGATAAAATCTTTGATAATGCAGAGTTTTAGGAGTTCATCTTGGTCTGTGATGGATCCCAGCTGCAGTGATCTGTATGATGCTGGACGTGTTTTCAAACGAAACACCTAATGCAGCACCTATAGTATTTTATAAGGATGTAAGGGTACCAATTGCACCATAAGAACTGGTTTTTTAAAAGAAACTTGTCTTCAACAAAGGAAGATTTCCCACGTAAATCCATCTTAGAAAAGTTGGGGTGAATTTTAGACAGACTACACAGATCTATTTCTGTGTTGATAGACTTGTTTCCCTGTGCTGTTAAGTCCAAAGGATAAACTAGAACTGAAAATTTAATATAATTAAAACACTGAGCTATCTTTTTTTTTTTTTCAAAGTGAGGTTTTTAGTCACATAAGAACATATATTTGCCAATTCAACAAGACACATTTGAAGGAGATTTTGAGTAATTCTGGGGACTGGAATGTAATTCTCTCATGTTTGTGTCTGGCCCAACACAGACACCACTAATTAAGGGAATGCGGGAATGCTCTTTTGGTTCACTGTGCAGAGATTAGCTTCATTTCAGTGAAGGCAAAATCTTGGGCCCTGATTTAAAAATAGGTATTGCAGACATTCCACAGAGGAAAGCTCTTTGAAATGTCTCCTCGGGTACACGCAGTTCCCTGCATTTGTGCTTAGTAGTAGAGCATAATTAGATTTCAAATTAATGGATCACGTGACTATCCTCAAACAAGGCTAGGCTAGGGTGAGTCAGTAGGCAAGTGAGTTAATTTCCTCTTTTGAGACCTTAATTCCAGTCCCTATCTCTTTTTAAGTATGCATCTCTATGAAATATATATGTTTTGGTATATTTATATATTCACCTCTCAACTACCAACAGAATAGACAGTCAGCTGGGGTAACATCCTTGGCAGGATGAAACAGCATTTGTACATGTCATGATTTGTCTGGAACCCCACACTGCAAACAAGTATCTGAGGAACTGGTCTCAGCAGCTTAAAGGCATGATTATTCTATGAAATAGAAAATGGTAACGAAGACACTCATCTTCCCATTTCATTACCTCTCCCCAGAAGCAATTCAGTTTCATTTGCATGGCACAATATTCAGGTTGTTGAATCCTAGTCTCTCAGGACTGTCTCCAAGGGCTGGTAATGGTTTCAGATCCTCTGCATAAACATCAACTGCAATACTATAACTCTGCACTTTCTCCACTCCRTAATTTTTTCTTATTTCTATCTGGAGTGCACACACTAGTAAGAGRGGTGGATGACCCTAAATTAGGGGTAGAGGACATTACAACATGGCTCCCTTTCTAGCGTAGAGATAGATGATCTATATGTTACTCAACTGAACCCAAAGAAGGATGTTAAAACTCTAGGAAAATTGCTACGAATGGTGCAAAAACAAGCTGCAAAGAGTACCTCTGGCTCAGATCCTCAAAATTAGGTAGGTACCTTACTCCTATTTTAGGMATTAAAGATTTGATTATCTTGAAGCATGCTGACTTCAGTCCTTTAAATCTGCATGTATTTGGGCTTATCTCTAAATAACTCACAAGGAAATGCATATGAGTGAGAGAGGACCMGATACAGCATTTAACAGGCATGAAATGAATAGAGATCTTCTAAAAATTGWACAGGATTGCATTTCTTTTCTTCTTAAAACATATGGAGTGTAATCAACCTCTTGTGGTAAGAAAGTATTTTTGTAATTATTTTACTGGGGCCAGTATTTCCTCCYCAGAACCTAACTAAAATTATTTCTTTTAGATAGCAGTTGAGGGTTATCTTGTAGGGTGGATAAAACTCTCTTGTAAAGTCTGTAGAAATTAAATTCTTTAGATTTTTATCCTCAGGCTCTGCAAAAAGTATTTCCAGGCTTTTGAATACTTTATTATCATCAAAAACACTGTGTACATCTCATGGTATTGCATAACAGGCTATTGTCCAGTAAGTTCTCTTGGCAGTAGTTTTGGATAAGGGGAGGAGATGAAGTAAAAAAAAAATAATTAAAAAAAAATTAAAAAAAAGGGCTTATTAAGAAGACATATTTTCTATTTTTTTCTCACTATATTTTTCTCACAATTTTTTTTTTGCATTTTTTACCTATTTACCACTTAAATTATATCAGTTGGTCAGAGGACTAACTGMCTATAAATCAATTATTCTATTTCATTTATAATTACAAAAGAGTATTTTTCATGTTTAGTTTGCTGGTGTGCAACCTTTTCAGTTGATTTTTCACACCACATGAGTCAGTGGCACTAATGAGCCAGATATGGTGGTAGTAATTAGCTGAAATGAGCTTCTTGATTTTTTTGCCCCCCTGTGATTTCTTGTTACTTATTTTTTTTTAATGTGACCCTTTATTGAGAAAAACTCTATAACTCTATGATCTTGAGTCAGGAGGCTACTCTGCYGAGTATCAAGAACAAATCAGTTTTAGCTGAGACTGAGTAATGACCCCAACAGCATGTTTCAGCAGCAGGGTGTATATTTATATTCCTCAGTATTGYAACACAAAAGTTCTGCTACTTGTACTCCAGGCATTACCCCATTAACTGGGGCACAGGACATAGTTTCCTTCAAGTACAAGTTGCAACTAATGGCAAATGTCCCATACACCACTCAGTTTTACTGTGGGTGAACAAGGGGCAGGGTAAAAAATCCCTATACTGCTTACAAAAGCCAAGTTTTAATTCTGTTTTTCTATAACAGGTTTAAGGTTAACTTGTGAAGACTGATCTTTCAGATACATCAGATATCTGATATTTCATGTAGGCAAGAAAGTATAGAGGGGAAAAATCCCTGAAAGACTGACTTGTTTGGACAWATGTTACTTTCATTTCCAGTGAACCTTGAGTTCTACCCTGTGTAGTGTGTATGAATATTTTTTTTTTCCTATACCAACATTTTGAGTGATACTGTAAAGTATATCACTATTGCACTTTTAAATGCATTTTGCACAATAAACTACAGGTCTTAAACTACAGAACAATGTTTGAAGTTCATTCCCTTAGCAAAGCCTTTTTTGCGTTTTCCTGATTTTGCAGCCAGCTGCTTTAAGTAAAAGAAAAATCGCAGCTCACACTTGTGAGTAAGAAAGGAATCTGCATCAAAGATTAGGGCTACTTTTTTCTAATACAGTCCTGATAGTTTTATACATTTTTCTAACTCAACTGAAGTGCTGTGAGGCCTCACTAAGATCAAAAACTCAAAATAATGGAAGGCTCCACTCTCAAATTGTTAACTCACATTTCAGATGAATCTGTAAGTTTAAACAGAAGGGTGATAKTCCCGCTTATTGCATAAGAGAATGTGATACTACTAAGGGGTATGATATTTGCCTGAAGGGACAAGTGGGGAACAGCAACGTCATAGAAACATTCCAGCTTCTCTTCTGAAGTCCTCTTCATCACTTCATTGGTCAATGGCACAGGAGTTATCCTKGAGTGAGGTGACTGGGCAAATAGGGGAGATCAAGTGATTAGTTTAGTTTATGCCGTTCAAAATAGCTGATTTAGTACCAGATTTAATATTACTGTGAAAACAACTTTGTTTACACTAAAAAAAGAAACCTGGACTTGAGACTTTTGATTCTGAATTTGTTTGTTAATTTTGGCATGGATTTGGTAAGTCATAATTCATCAGAAGAGGAGTGAAAATGGAACTTAAATTTAAACCTTTAAATTTAAACCTTAAATCTAAACCTTTTAATGCCTTCATTCCAGAGAATTCTCATGCATATCACTGAGTTCCTCATAACCATCATCCACATATACTGGGAACCTCCCCTTGTTTATTCCTTGTGACAGAAATCCAATTGTCATTGTAAAGGACAGAGACACAAATTGTTGTAGAGGATCTTTATGACCCTGCTGTTGATTAAGTGGAAACATTTTTGAGAAATACTGCATTAAACATAATTTCCATAWGATTATAATGAATTCATTACCAGACAAATATTAAAAAACTAATCTTCATTCTTGCTCATTAACAGTGAACAAAGAGAGATGGTATCCTTTGTTTTGGTTGTTGCTTTTCTTAAGTGTATGTACTTTGGCCTGCAGTTACCTGAACCAGCACTTGGATAAAAATGTTGGATCAGGAGTTTGAGAAACTATTTAAATGGATGCAGTGAGACAGAGCCTGTGCCAGTGAAGCTGCACTGATTTATACGAGCTGTGGATCTGGCCTATGAATTTTATTTTTGACAGTAACCACTATTACAGCACAGTCAGGACTTTCTACAGGCATTCTTCATGGCATAGAGCACTGGCTCAGCATCCATAACTAATTTGGTGTTGAATGAAGTGATTGCTATGCACTGAATTGATACTGAAACTTCCCATTGAGAGAACATTCCAAAAATAGCAAAATTCAGCATGTGTTCAGAGAAAAAGGACCTTTTTCTCAGGAGCGTAAAAAGTCAGGTCATTTTAGTTGTAGTATGAAGTATGACTCTTTGAATTTTATTCATGCATTTGATGATTGTGCCACTATATAATGGGCAGAGTGGCATGGCCAAGGGTCACTGGGCTGAAAATGGAATTTGTCATTATTCCTTGCAGTCTGCAAGAAAGGTGAAGCAAAGCCCAGTTCAAAATCCTTGAATCAACTGTCTGAAAATCAGAATTTCGTGGGGACAGCAGAAGCTGTGTACCAACCTCCAGGTATACTGTCTGATGGTTTTGCATTTTCTGTTCATATTGTTCAACAATGACTAATAAAAGTATTCCTCTCATTTTCTAGTATGTTCTTACTTTGCCTTTTAGTAAAAATTGGGAGATAAAAAATAACATCAAAGAACAATTGAACACAGTCTAGTAAGTGCATTTTTCACTCTTAAGTACAGCTTGTTAAATTTCATTTTAAGAAATGAAGCTGTACTTAGTATAAATGTGAGGGATCCTGGTGAGAAGAAAAGCACCTCAAACTATTAAAAGAGAAAAATCTTTTCTTTTTGCTGCTATRTAATTTTGAACTTATTAATTTGTACTACATTTTAGGAAAAAAAAAAGAAATTGCTGACAACTTGGACACCAGACTGCAGGTAAATTTTAAAAGGAGGATTTCCTATTCTTTAAGAAGGAGAAATGAATTTTGTCAGTCTTAGAAGACCCTTAATTAAATTGAAAGGTGCCTTACTATGCTACTTTTATATATTAAGGAGAAACTATTRAGCTGTTTTGCTGACTTCAGTGTACTGAAGTCTTGCTGGGCTGCTTTGTGGAGCTGTGGAAAGCATTCCCTCTTTAAACAGCCGTAAAGCATTATGAAAAGATTTTATTATAGCTTTCCTCTCCTCTTGTGGTTACTATAGAGTGACCTTTAAATCCTGGTATTTGCCTCTGAACATTAATTTTTTCACCTGTTTTAAGTAAGAAATGTTGCCCAGGGCAGTCTGGACAGCAGGTACTGAATGTTAATAGATCCCACCAAATGATGGTTACTCTCTGAGGAAAAGGAAAGATAATTCATGGCTGTTTCCCAAGTAATCTCTCACACRCTGTCTCACTCAGGACAAATGCCAGGGAAAAGACACTGGCACATGCTTCTGCAAATACCGATAGAAAGATTATCAGTGTGCTGATAACAGTTTACTGCTAACTACAGGATGCAGGGTACCAGTCTCTTCCYATCGAGTACCTAGCTTTGTGTCTCTCCTAAAAAGGATCCATTGCATCTGCTGAACAAAATGGAAAGTTGCAAAAAGCTAGTTTGTCAAATTTGTAAGAGAAGATTGTTCCTCCAATCTGATTCTACAGCAGCGCTCTAGTGCTGTTCTGACAGAAATAACTGTTCTTCAACATGTCAGAGGTGTATGAGAAATCCACTCCACTTGGAGTCGAATCATTTTCCAAATATGTATTTTCCAAAACACTAGGGAAGTTTATCCTAATTGCCTTATGTCAAATTTGAGCATAGATATATAACCCACATTTCTAAAGTTTGCCTTTGATTTCAGTTGAAGACAGCAGCCTTCGGTATTTCTTGATATAACATGGTAAACATAAAAAACCTGCTATGAGTTGTCCAGAAATACTTAGGTTTCAGTTGGAAATAAAGTAACTGTGATAGATTAGATAGATAAATGGATGGATGGATGGATGGATGGATGGATGGATGGATGGATGGATGGATGGATGGATGGATGGATGGATGTTTTTCAGTGAAGGATTTAAAACTCATAGGGAAATACCTGGATAAAAGTCAATATATAACTCTAAGCTATTGCCATCTATTAGTCAATGTAAAACCTCTTAAATTCCATGAACACCAGATGACATTGTAAAAGAGGAGATAAGAACCTGTCTTTCCTTCATGTGGACTATGTCTGCTGTTTTTATTTCATMATTTCAATTGCAGCCCTATAATTTATTGCACTAAGGAAGAAAAAAATAGAAAAAGAAAGGAAATAACTAATTATTCAGAAAAAGGAAAGTTTATTTCTTGAGAGCTAAAACTAGGTCCACTCTAAAGGTATAATTACTGTTCTTTCAGCATTCAGCAATCAGAATTCTTTGTTACATAGTTAAAGTAAACCTGTTAGTTTTCTCTTTACCATGCTAAGCCTATTTTATAAAAGCTTCATTTTCATAGCACTTGGCGGTCTGAACCTCTTGATATTCATAAACCCATGAAATTATAGAATGGTTTTGCTTGGATGGGATCTTAAAGATCATCCAGTCCAACCCCCTCTGCCATGGACAGAGATATATTTGACTAGACCAGGTTACTCAAAGCCCCATCCAGCCTGGCCTTGAACAACTCCAGGRATGGGGCATCCACAGCTTCTCTGAGCAACCTGTTCCAGTGCCTCACTGTAAAGAATTTCTTCCTAATATCTGATCTACATCTGCCTTCTTTCATTTTAAAGCCATTTTCTCATGTTCTATTACTGCATGCCCTTGTAAAATGCCCCTCTTCAGCTTTCTGGTATTTAGTTATTGGAAGGCTGCTCTAAGGTCTTCCAAGAAAACTTATTTTTCGAGAATGGATAAGTCTAGATTAGAGAGTACCAAGGATCACAAACTTCAACAGGAATAAAAATCATCTGGTTTCATTGACTKGAATGAAATAACTCCAGTTTATCCCATCTGGGAAATTGGACTAAGTTCAAACAATTTCCTAGAATTACAGAGAAAAATGTTACCTTCACTCTACTGAAGAGGAAAAAAAATTATAAAGAGCAGCCGCAGGAAAGTGTTATGTATATCACTTTCGTTTCCCTATATAATTTTTTTTTCCATCATCCCCTCCCAGCTAGTCATAGTTTAGATTTAGATCTATGGCTGCAGTGTTAAAGGAAACTCTTAAATCTGTGCATGTTCCTTATCTCTGATACACAGCAGCTGTCCTGTCTTCCATGAAATCCTTCTGAGATTTAGATCCCAGTTCAGAAATCAGGTCTAGTAAAAGAAATCTCTCTGCTTCTATGTGGAGAATGTGAGACAGAACTCCCTGAAGTATTTGCTGGTTCTAGTTGCTGTGATTACATTTTGTCTCTTTCTGAGCTTTCTTAAGTACTGAACATATGAACAGCAATATGAATAAAGAAATTAAGGTGCTTTTCTGAAGATGCTTAAACCCAAGTTTTAAAACCATTCTTGCAGATMGAAGGCAGACAATGACAGACAATTACTTGGTAATAGCTGCCATTAGGCATTCTTGCACAAGTGAATGCATGTTGAAACAGGCAAAGAACTGTATTTGCCTATAGGCAGATAGCAAATTCCACTCTACAGTTAATTGTGTAATCTTCCAGTCTAAAAAGTCCACTATGTGATGCAGGTCTGCAAGGCATGGCAGTGATGGGGATATAYATATTGTGTATCACTGATATTTAAATACAAATTACCACTTATATTTATCACTGCTTTTAGTAGCTCCCAACCATATGGAACTGGTGTGAAATACTCTGGTGAGAGAGTGCCTGGTGATGCCAAAAGTCTTGAGATACTTCACAGGAGGACTGCGTTATCCATGCCCACTATAAGTGCTTACCTGGGCCCCTGCTAATGACACCTTGGAAATATTTCATGTCCTTGTCCTCAAGCATCTTTCTGGAGTAGGAAGCYTACAAAAGAATCCAGAAAATAATTTTGAGCCAAAGACAACTAGACACATTAGCAGTTTTGTCCACAGTCCTTCAGCTGTATTTTTGATGTGCTCTGGCTAGAGCAACTGTTGGAATTAAAAAATTTAGAAAGTATTATCTCGGTAGAAAACAAATAAATGGCATTTTAAAAATAATGTTTATGTTTAGGTGTATTAGATATAGCTATGCATGTAGAAATGCATGAATTTGAATGAAAGCTTCACTGGCTATCTTTTATTATTATCTTTAACCTGTTGACCAGATCATGTGTTGCCAGTGGTAACTCTGTATCTTTCAATGAACAAAATGAAAAAAAAATAACCTAACTTCAGTACTTAGGTCTTTATCAGTAAAGCTTTTCTGGAAGCTATTTGTTACCATAAGGTATGACAGCTGCTTTAAATCARCTGCATTAATATACTGACATTTTAAAATATTATATTACTGGGTTTTTTATAGCTGACTTTTATATATAGGAACTCTTTTTTTAGCTGTCTCAGTTACTATTTTTTCCTTTTATGTTCTGTGACAGTTTTAATTAAATGAAAATTACATTTCCATCTCCCTGAAAACTATCCTAAAAGAATGTCATCAAAGCCCTAGTGCTTACATCAGCAATAATCTGCAATTGGCACTACATAGCAAATTCTTATTGATATATGGCATAGAGTCCTGACTCCACTGAAACCAAATGCAAAACTCCCTCTGGTAGGAGCAAATTTTTACCTATGATTTTCTCTCATGGAACTAGTTAAAAATGCAAGTGTGTGGTGAGCTCATGAACATAGAATACAATATCAGCATTTAAGAGTCTGAAAAGCTGAACAAGCAGGCAGCCCTGCTGATACTGGGCATTAGAGCCTGTTGGTAACTTAGAGCAGATGTGCAGCACCACAGTGAAAATTATCATCTGCTGAAGTATTATCAGCTAGCTTTCCTGGATCTGATATGAATTTCACATTGGTGTAATAATACTTTGAATTTGGCCAGTAATTTTGACAAGCAGGCTTTAAGGAGCCTACCTAGAGAAAATATTCTGTTAAATAAATGTGTATGCATCAGTTTTAAACCCTTGTCTATGTGAAAAGTTATCTATTTTTTTTCTTTATAAGACTTACTGTAGTATAAAGTTCCAGACAGATAACATCTATTCTATCTTTATAATTTATGATTCTTGGATTTATGGGTGGTCGGGRCAGAGAGAGAATAACTCATATAATTTGCCACATTTTCTCACAAATTCCTTTAAAGCCTTGGATTTTCACCAAGCTGCATTCAAAGCTCTCTTTGTTAATCATGACTTGCTAGGCAGATCTATACTATCAATTCTTGAATCAGATGATATATTCTGAAAAGATATGCACTGTATCTTGGATACCTCAAGAAAACACGTTGGGATGGATGATAAGGGATTTTGCTAATGTCATATTTCAGCACGTATAGAAACACAATGCTCCAATATTAAGTTACTCCAGARTTAATTTACCATTTGAATAAAATGAAAACTGGTTAAAATAAAAAYACATAATTATTTCATTTTGCCATGCTAAAGTGGTTGACACAGTTATAAAACTGGACCTCGTTCTGTCTCTTTATTTTTGTTTCCAGTGCCTGACTAAGCCAAGCTAGCTAAAAGAGAAGGATATTTAATCCATTTTTAGGTAAGATCCAAACGTGGTCTTATGTGTGCATGTGTGACCCTATGATTATGATTTATACAAAGATATTTGGGAGTCAATGAACTAATTATTGGAATCTWGAAATTAAAACTTTAGTAATTAGTCACTTTAGGGTGAAACTGTTTTTGAAACATTATCTTTCAACAGTACTGTAATACGTGAAACAGCATCAGTCCTTTACCAGATCAGAAACATATGTTTGTTAGAGAGGAATTGACATTTGAGAGAATACAGCTAATGAAAATGAGATTTGTAGAGTTTATATCAGTCCGATGTCATGCCAGGGAAGGTCATGGAGCAGATTACCTTGAGTGCCATTGCACAGCAYRTACAGGACAACCAGGGGATCAGGCCCAGCTGGGATGGGTTTAGCAAAGGCAGGTCTTGCTCCACTAGCCTGCTCTCTTTCTGTGACAAGGTGACTGGGCCAATGGATGTGGGAAGGGCTGTGGATGTTGTCCTCCTGGAATTGTCCWCCTGGAATCTAGTAAAGCCTTTGGCACTGTTTTCCGCAGCATTTTCCTGGAGAAACTAGCTTCCCGTGGTGTGGACAGGGGARCACTTCATAGGGTAAAAACCTAGCTGGCTGGCTGGGCATGGAGAGTGGTGCTGAATGGAGTTAACTCCAGTTGGTCTTCCCTTTCCTTCTTCAGCTACTGAGG
Source organism: Mixornis gularis (assembly GCA_003546035.1). Lineage (NCBI taxonomy): Eukaryota > Metazoa > Chordata > Aves > Passeriformes > Timaliidae > Mixornis > Mixornis gularis. The sequence continues at coordinate 1,728,622 of QVAJ01000152.1, read as the reverse complement.
CTAGTTCCTTGAAGGTGAACTGTTGTTCTTTTTCAAGGGCTTTACGTCTCCTTAGTTGGATGGCCCCAAATTACAATGAATGCCACATTTTGTCAGTTATACAATCCTATGGAAGGAATTTTCTTTCAGCTTTTAGCATTGTAGTAATTTTATCATTATCATTGTTGGAAGGATTGGACTGCATCTCAAGTGATCCAGACTGATGTCTCTGCTTTGTTCTCTGGATAGAAGAGATGTCCAATGAGTTTCAACTAGGAAAAGCATTATAAATTGCAGTYTCAAACTCCCAAAGTATTTCTTCAGATTTGCCCTCTATAGTGTCAACAACTTGCAGCAGATAGTTGATAGTACATGTATTGCATCTGGCCAGTGTGGAATGTGAAGCTCACGTTTGCAAAGTGTCTTATATAGACAKGCTAAATTTTGGCAACTGTTTTAATAATCCATTATTGCCTCAGTTTCTTCAGCTGTAAATGAGAATAATATTACCTGTCTTTTTTCCAGAGGCCTTGTGAGGATGCGTTTATGTTTGACATCTAATTACGGCAATCCACTGAATGACAAATTGACACCAAAAATTCCCATTGTCTGCAAAGGGCCCTGCATTCATGCAATTCCCAATWACAGAACTCTCAGGTCAAAGTTTGTTGTTCAGATCCAGGAAAATACTTGTAAGTAGTTGTTATAGTCCCCCTGAGTCACCACATAGTTTCACTCTTAATTTTATTTCACTAGCTGCCTCCTAAATTGAATTGAAACATTCTCCCACTTGTAATATTTAAAGGTGTACAAAAGCTGTGTGCAAGAGYACCTGTGACCTGTTCATTGCCCAGCAGTGATAGATCTGGTAATAATGTGCTTGCTATTCTGGCTGTACTGCACCTTGGTAACACCTAGGGTTTAATTGAAATACACCCTGACATTGGCTTTGTTCATGAAGCATAGAATGGACATAATTACTATGAATCTACTGAGGGATATTATGGCAAAATGTCGTATTACTAATTCTGGCTCCTCACTCTCTTTGGGGGAAAAAAAAATCACAGATTTCAGTAAAAAAAACAATGTGCTGCACTTTCATAGAAGTCTTAAAACAAGTAATTTTCCAAAAAATTAACTTCTTATATTTCTCTGTACCTATTTTTTCTCTCAAAACACTATCACAGTAGGATAATTGCATTGCCCCTAACAGTTTCATATTCCTTCATAATTAAATAAACAGCTTGTAAATTGCAGACCACAAAGTGCCTGTGTTCCACTCTTACCTTAAGGGGTTTCCATAGTTACAAGGACAAGAAGTTTAACCATCGTTTGCCAGACTCGAGGCTATTTGAAGCCTCAACTTTTTAACTCGTGTCTTTTTTTCTCTTTGTTGCTTTGTTTATTAACAGAATGAGGGAGTAATTTGGACTCAGTTAGCCACTACAAATGCAGTGATGCAAAATGGACTCTGGTGCTTTAGTGTGTTGTTAGCTGGGTATGTTTTTCCCAGAAGGTATTTTGAAATGATACATACTAACAATGTAGCCTATTGTTATCAAGGTTATGAAATACCTACCAAGCACTTCTCCAACTCAGCATGAAATAATTCAGCACTTAAAAAAGGAAAACAGAAAAACACCGTTCTTGACACATCATTGTGGCATAGAAGTATTTCRGCAGAAACCTATTTTAAATCATACTCCAAAAAAATATTGATGCAGGTTTTCCACATACTGCTTTAATATATATAATTTCCTTTCATTCCTCAGTCCCCTCTGTTTTAGCTAATACAAAGTGCATTTGGAAAAACTGCAGTTGTTACGGTACAAACTCGATCTTTTCGTTCCACTGAAATGGACAATTCTCTGATTTGCTAATATCAAAGTAATCTTCAAATCTTTAAAATTACTTTGGATTTTACCAGAGTATCTCTGTTGCCAAAGTGTAGAGAAGTATAGAAAAATTGATCATCAAACGGAAATATTTTTGTCTTCTTGTCTATGTTATCTGCTGAGGTAAGAGCTCAGCAAGGCTTAGAGGATGACATGTATGGGTGACAAGAATATTCAGCATTAGCACATTCAGGAGACAAGTGCAAATATTGTAATTTAGGAAATATTTTTTTTTGGACTTTAAAAAAAGTAGATTCCAGTTTTCTAAGGTTAGGATGAAACTTTCTTAAGTGCAGATATATACTCAATTTTTTTTTTTGTTGGTTGGTTGGTTGGTTGGTTTGTTTGCTTCTCTCCATCATACCGACTACATTTGTATATGTGTTTTTAGATTGTTCTGACCTGACATTTCCCAGATCTGTTTTTATCATTTGTGAGTAGTGAGACAATTCTGGAAGTAATCAAGGCTAATACCTTGGAGTCCATGAGCTTTGCACATTTTTGCCTTTCCATTTTTGAAAAGACACAAACTTTAATATTACATATAGTTAGAGTGYGGATTTTTACCTACCAATTTGGAATGTTCTAGTACATTTCTGAAAAGGATGTCAATTTAGAATTTAATGTTTCCATGTATAAAAATTGATAATATTCCACCAGACCAAAARTAATTTGTTTGAAATAAAGTATCACTGTACTCTGTGTAAATAGAGGTTCTTAAATCACTGCTAAAACCCAAAAAATACTATAGTATTTCAAAAAAATGACCCCAGTCTGACAGGACTAAAACCTGTTTTGGACCAGTGCATTAGAACAGCACATAATTTTTTATTAAGGGTTGTTTTATGCTAATTTTGTTGTGGTTCTCAGATGCCTTCCTAACATGGATCTGTGATTTTAGTTTGATAATAAATGAAAGAAGAATAAAAAAGCGTAGTTATAGAAACAGTGCAGTTTAATTATTGCTCCCTGAGATATTTCTGCCATAACAGAGGGAAATCTTGAAGGTGCTTGTATGACTTCCCCTTATATCATGGTTGGCACATGAGGTGCCGTAACAGACTTCTGTAATTAAGAGAATTTTATTATCAGGCTATTGTAAAATTTCTATTGTTCAGTTGCCTGTTTTCTGCTACATAAATATCTGTCCAGAAGGAGATATGAGATGAAACAAACAACAAAATGACRGAGAAAATGTATTTTATCAACTGAATTAGTGAAGCAAAATGGAACTTCAGTAACCCAGGGGGATCAGTGATGAGGTAGAAAACCTTTTTACCTTTATGTAATTGGTTTGAATCAAGCCCAAGTCAATACAGAACAAAAGTTACTAATGTCTATATAGGGTCTCGAGAAAATGAATCCAAATTAACTTTGAAAAGGGACTAACTAAACTACATTACATCCTTTTATGGACACTCTTAATTGAAGTTACAGTGGCCTTGATTCAATTTAGCTTAAATTAAATTCTAAATAAGAATGTCCACACTAAGATTTAATGCAATAGAATTAACCCACTTAAAAGTTAATTCCAATTAAAATTCTGGAATGTTTCTGGGTGCACGAGAACCAAGCTGTATTTTGGTGGATTTTATGAAAGAATTTTAGTTCATCATGAATAGTTTATAGATTGCTCCTATTCACACCACTGTGAACAGTCTGAACGGAGAAGTTAGGATTGTTTTGTCCTCACCAACCTTGGAGTGACTCCCTGGAGTGACATCCASGGAGAGGACAACAAAGAAATCATATAATTCCTCTTAAGAAATCCGTTTGTCCTAAAGAAATATTCATTACATATCATCTGATGTTTTCTATGATTTTCCTGTGAAATTACTTTTATTGAGGATACAAACTGCAAATGATACTTAAGAGTAAAATTATATTTATAAATAAAGAGAAATGCCAGACTGAGATCAAACATTGTGAAATATCTTAATTTCTAGCTAAAATGCAAATATTTTTGCTTTGACCAATGTGCACTCAAAATCTGATTTTTAAAATGTTTACTTCATGTTGATTTCCTTTACCTGATGTTATAGAGAAAATTTTAAACCTTAGGAAGAAATGAGAGAGGAAACACAAAATCATGCTGGAAAACGAGGTGGGTGAAATAAAGCTGTTTTCTGTATAACAAAATGAAAGACGAGAAGAAAAAGGCAGACTGGGTCAAACTCACCCTTGATTGAACTTCCCTGAAATCAGTGGTGATTCAGGAGGATTGAATGTGTCCAATCACATTTAGGTCTTTCAGATCACTGTCTTAGTGATTCAGCTGAGTCTGAAAGTGCTTGCAGGAGAGAACTGGGAAGTATCTATGGTACAGCAATATCCACTCTGCCTCCTACATGTAARTGTTTCAAGGGGCCACAGAACTGTGTCCCAGAACAAAAGAGTGAAACATACAAAGAGGAGAATAATTTGCATTGTGAGTGTTTTGATTTGTCTGGTCTCATGAGTAATCAGTTTGCATTGCAGGGCTGTCTATCTAGCCCGCTTTGGCCCCCGCTGTATTTAACTAAAAATAAAATAAAAACAAATAGATAAAAACTGCTGGGCTTTGAAACCTCCCAGGTTTTTAGACATTATTGCAATGGCTCCCTCAACTGTTGTTGAGACTTTTAAAGTCCTATAGCAGTGAAAAGGGAAAACTGATTTTTAAGAATGTAGATAGGGTTATCCAGTTCTATAGTCACAGTCATGGGGTTTCATTGTAAACCAATCTGTTTTAAAAAAGCCAAACACCTCTGACAGGAGTCAATCCATGAAGAAATAAAAAGAATCAGATTAGGAAGAGGAAGATATGATATCTTCTGTAATTTCACTGATTTTKCATGATGATGATTGTAGTTCTCTGTTAAGAGCATAGCATGTGTTCCTTCTTTGGTGACAAAAGCATCCCATGGAAAAAGAGAATGGTATCATTTTACTGTGTAGGGAGAGGTAACAGCATGCAAACTGTTTGCACTGCTCTTGAACTGAGAGCTCAAGTCCTTGAGGGTTTAGCCAGGTGGAAAGGTATTTCCAGAGAGAAAAGGGGGAAGGTGAGGTGGGCAGGAGGTTATGGTGAGTGAATCCCTGGCAATGTGGTTCCATCGGCCCAACCCTGCRCAGCCATATGGGGACATACATGTGAGGCTGCTGGAGCATTTGCAGAGCAGATGTTGGTAGAGGATTTCTGACCCCAGTGGAACTCCCTGCCCACAGTTCAGTCTCTGTTCTGGGACGAAGGTTAGCCCTCATGTGTTTCAGTATTTTGTGGAGCTAAAGCATATTGTGTGCGTGTCTCTGCGCTGAAATTCCCTTGGCTGATTCTGCTGCCATTGCTGCCAAAAGGGGATCAGTCTCAGGCCCTTGGAGCATTCAAAGTTCCTGAAAAGAGAGTCAAAAGAGYTACTTCTGCATAAGGTCAAACTGGGATTTGGACCTATTTTTATTGCTGTACYCCAAGCTCTGTTCCATACAGAAACTATTTTCAATTCTCTGGTGCTGATGCTTCCAGAAGATACTTCACAGCATAATTAACTGCTTGATGCACCTAGCTCCTCCTCACGTGTTTGGAAATCTGCTGTTTAATTTGCAGCTGTAGAGTGGCTTGTTTTCTGAAAAAATGCAGATATCATTGCAAAGGGTTTTTCTGTCAGAAAACCTCTTTAAAAGGGTGTGATGTACAGCATACATAACTGTGCTATATAGAGTGAAGCAAAGATGCATTTTCTGAATGCATCCACATATATGTCAACTTGAAAAAAATTGGAAATAGTGATTTGAATGCTTTTCATACTGAATTTTTCTGGGACACGGCTGAGGGAGAGTTTTTGTGATTTAACAATTCTTCAGCAGAGACTTAACTGTGATGTATTTATGATGATGTGATTTTACTGTGATAGTTTAAACACCTGATATTTGATAAACTGTGTCTATATCTATATTTTTAGTGCAGTACATATAACATCACATCTCAATTTTTCGTCRTGGCAGCTGTACAGCATGAACCAAAGTGTGCTAGATCATACTGTATCTTGAACCAGATATTGGGATAAAGCCATGGCCTTTGCACAGCACAGTTCTGCCACTGAGACAAGGCAGAAAGCAAAGCAGGAGTTGCCAACAGCAACTAAACTGCCAGTGATCCAGCTAAGGGTCACTGGAGCTTGGGGAAATATCTTTGCCACCTGCCATACCTCATTAGGCAGATCTTTGGAAATGGTGTGGAAGTTGTCTTTTGTTATCATAGCCCCCCATTATAGGAAAATCCTTCAGCAATCAGAGGGAGCATAATCASTTTCTCCTGGTAGTATAGCAAAGGGAGAACAAAACACATGAGGCCAGAGACCAAATTAAAAAATATATATAAATAAAAAAAGGGAGGTACTATTACARTGCTCATAAGGAAGGCATCTCTGCATACACATTTGGAAGAGTTACATTTCAATAGGGTAACTACGGCATCCTTCAAGCTGTCCCTTGAAAGGATGCCGTAGTTCCCCTTAAGGAAAGCTGCACTGTGCATAGCTGCAGAGGTAGATTGTCTCTGTCATTCCTTGCTTCATCTTCTGCTCTGGATCTTGAGAGGGCTCAGCTTTTAGCTCAGAGGGAAATGTGTAGTACATCAAGTAACAAGGAGTCAGATAAGCTATATAGAGGACAACGTGCATATCAAATGTCAATTTCAGAAAAAAAGATTTTTTTTTTCTGTGCAAATAGAAAACCAAATGAACAACTCTCCATATATGTCTGGGAATGTCTCCATGGCCATAAAGAAAATATATGTTACTGTGCTAAAAAAACAGATGMTATATGCTGTGGTGATTAGAGCAGTGCCACAGACAGACTTAAGGTCATGTTTGGAAACACATTTKATAATTGTACTGTGTCTGGGGAACCAACTGTGCAGTAAGGAAATTCTTAACATTTTAAGCTAAATCTTTTGACTATACAGCAGAGGGCACTCGTGGTACTGAATTGACCATAGAGTTGCTATTTTGGTACTAGAAATATGAAAAAAATTACTTGGAAGACAAAGAGGTGTCAACAAAGACTAAAGAAGCTGGTTGATGGTCTGTGTTCCATGTGTGGGTTTGTAAATSTAAACCTTCATGTGTCTCTAGCATAAATAGGTATTGAATATTAAATTACTCTAATACAGAGCTCCAGATGGATCTTTATGTAAAGCCCATTAAAATGTTTCCATAACACCCTTCAAGGCTTTAAATTAATTTTCCACTGTGATTTTGTGCTGGCTAATTTTTTTTCCAGGGTATTTCCAAGATATTTATGATTTAAAATTACCCTGATATGAAGTACCTGCACCAAGACTTCCTGAATATTTAAGCTCTGAGCTCTGGAAAACCACCAGTATAAAAAACAGGATCTTTTTACTACATTCTTCCTGCCACTARGAATCTTACTGCTACATGTCAGCCTCATGCAAACCTCACTAGCTGGAAGTGAGGACTAGCAAGGTATTGCCTAGTATGTTTTCTGCTGGTCATGGTCACTTTTTTGGATCCTCAGCTCCCCTGTACTTTAGCAGCACCAAGTCTGCTCAGCGTGGTCTTGTCCTAAAAACTGCATTTTGCCAAAGAAGAGGGGAAAAAGTCAAGTAATATAAATAAATCCAAAGTTAAATCAAATGGTGGCTGCAAAAGCTAAGATTTGCTCTCACTGCCTCCTGGTAAATCTTGCAGAGGGATGGCARTAGAGATATTTTGTACTTATATATTAAACAAGATGTGGCTTAGACAGACACAGAAAGATCAAACATACCAATGCATGTGAAAACATATCTAGAACTTTGTATTCACATGTCACAAAATAGTGATCCTCTCTTCAAGATTATAGACTCAGAGAAGCTATCAATTAGTCAGTAACCMAACTTGTATTTCAAGTATGCACAGATTMGAATTGTACAGAAACCTGGCCGTGYCAGATTTCCCTGGAGGTCTTTGGACCGTTGTACTGAGGCATATGTTTGATTGAGACATCCCTAGCACAGGACTAGGGAGAACAGTAAATATAAAAGCCACAGGTGATTTTGGCCTTCAGTAGAAACAAAAAGCTGTTCTACGTGAGTGATTCATTGTTTCAGTCAATAACCAAAAATAGGAAGGATATAGGGAATTTATCTTAAGAAGATAAAAGCATTCATTTCAAAAATCTTTTTGCAACTGAGACATGGAAACATTTTGGTTTGGGTTAGACAAGATTYACTGATCAGTCAAATAACTGGATAATTTTTTTGTTGTAACGATGTACTGTATTCAAGTAAGATAATTCTTTTTATCCCCATGGATTGTATGTGTAGTGATGAAAAGGGAAGATTTGCTGGATGGAGAACTAGGTAAAGGAAATGTTGGGAGATACTGTCAGGTTCAAGTAATTGGAACAGGAGGAAAGTGCCTTGGATCGCTTCCAGCATGGCTTGGGATCATCAGCATCATGGAGGCTAGGAAAGAGCAGCTGAAGGGACTTGGTGCGTACACAGTCTGATGATGAGGGTGCTTGCTCTCCCAYGGCCTTTCTTATTTCTTTGTACTTTTTTGTTCTACAAATGCTATAGTTTTCCTGRTCCTTCAGGGAATCCAGGAGGACTGAGAGGACTGAGGGCAGTCAGTCACAAAAAGAAAGGTACAGAAACTGTATGACATCCTACAAAGCTGGCCTTTAGTAGTGAATTGGTCTGAGAAGAAGATTCCTGTACCTCAGCAAGGCCCACATGCTGCCTGTGCCTCACCAGCCTTGTAGACAAGGATAGCAGGCAGCTATCTGCTACAGCAGATGTAGCTGGCTCAGTTCTCATCCCAGTTTCAGTGAGGACAAAAACATTGCACTGGTGCAATGGTAAAATAATTGGTTTGTTGTGTTTCTGTGTCTGTTTTATTACTTGTAAATGGAATTCATTATTCAGTCCAAGTCCTTAGGGTACAAGTTTTAGAAGAATTTTGAAAATGAGAAAGGAAAAACAAATTACTGCACCAAA
>QVAJ01000152.1:1606506-1719760 GCA_003546035.1 Mixornis gularis | reverse complement strand
AAAAAAAGTGACAAAAATGCTAATACAATGAATTAACTATCACAGATGATGGTTAATTACAATTYAGCAGCAAAATTCATGGCTCACAGATCTTAACTAAGGACATTAAAATTGATATTAGGYTCTAATAGAATTCTTCTGACCACAACATCAGGTTTTTCTTCATAACTGTGTGAAAAAGATGGGAGCTGTGGCCTTTTCACCTGTTTTTTGAAGATAGTTTTACTACACTTGGACTTTTGCGAGCGAACTTGAATTTTCGTGATTAGAGTGTTTCTCCATACATCCTGTTCAGCACCTCTGAAGAGATAAGTGACCTTGTGAGCCTGCAGTGAAAAGGAAGGTGTGTAGAGCAGCCAGCCCTCGTCCAGTCTAGTACATTATCCTAAACTCATGAAGCTGATGCTCAGGAGTACTGCTGTTGGCAGAGGGAAGGGATGGAGGGGTGGGAGCAGTAACATCTGACAYTACAGCCACAGGGTTCTCCAGAGCCATGGGACACAAGTGTAAGCTGCAGAAAGTTGAGTGACTTGCTCAAGGTTGCAAAACACATTAGTTTCATGAATCTTTCRTAACAAGAGTGATGTTTTATAAATAGCACATACAGAGAGATCAAACATACAGATACAGCCCAGACYTTCTAGTTCCCTTCATAGTTTTTTAACCATTATATTGGCTTCCTCTGAAGTAAATTATTAAAAAATGAGATGAGAACACTTGCTAGCTCTAAACCCTTATAACAGGTTTTTTTAAAAATGCAGAAATGAATTCTCAAAACCACATTGTCTGAATATATAATTAGAAAAAGAAAGTCTTTCATTAAATGAATTGCTGTGAGATGAAAGTTAATACATTTTCCTGGTTTGGGTTTTTTGTTTGGGTTTTTTTGTTTGTTTTTTCCTGGGGGGATGTTGGGGTTTCTTAATGTGTTTTTTGGGGGTTGTTTGTTTATTTGTTTGGGGTTTTCTCTTTGTCTCTTTTTTTTAATTTTTTTTTAAAGAAAGGTCTCTTTACACAAAATGAATCAATTTGGAGCCAGGAGTGGAAAACCATTGCCTTATGGTATTTCTTTTTCCTGAATATATATGTACTATCTGTCTGGGTGCTCTAGGTTATAAATATGCTTTAAGCTTGCTGTAATTTCTRAGACTTCACTTTTGGCTGATTTATAAGAAATTTCATTAATCTCGGCAACAGAGGAATCTTGAACTGAGCAGCAGATTGAAAATGAACTGAAATGAAGGCTGGGGACTATAAAAACTGCCACACATGAATCAGTACTGRAGTTCTTAAAATGGTAATGATCATTTGTAGTGTAAAAGTCTTTTTTGCCTTTGCAGTAAGAATTTTTTGATAGTTTTTTCAAGGTACCAATGAAACTGCCAACCCTGCAGCTACAAGGATATTTTTCAGCATTTTTAAATAAATGGCTATTCTCATTTTGTGTTCAGTACACATTTTTTAATGAGTRTTTCTCTGCTGCTGGTGCCAAACAAAAGAATTGAAGAGGACATATCATTAAATTGGGTGGTGCTCAGCATGCTTCTTTATTTTAATTCTATTTTTTTAATTCTTATAGGCAGGATCTTGCCCTGTCATCTGCAYGACATTCAGTTTTGGAGACTTGCTTATAGTTAAACTCTGATTCAGGAATCATGTTTGTATAGACAAATGTTTTTACCCATACCAGACAGGAGTCTATACTTGCTTTTCCTATTATTTGTTGTCTTGTCTCGCAATGTGTAAAAAAGGTTAATGCCTTGAATACTCTGATAGTTCCTATCTTAGTAGATTCCCATGTTACTAACTTTTGCCTTTTGAGATGTCTGTCCTTTCTTTCAACTCTCCTCTGAGTTCCATTTCTTTTAGTTACTCATTGTGGTTGCACTTCTTATCTGCCATCCACCTACGTTCATTTTACATTGGAATGTGCAGGAGAGCTAATGTATKGCTATTTCTTATCTCATTGCCAGTTGCAGCTGATATACATATCTGTACAGAAAAATAATATTAGAAATTCTATACCTGTTCTTACTATCAAATTTCAAGGAATTGGTAGAGTTGACTGAAGGAAGCCTTCGTTAAGAGAACACAATTATTTGAGATTAATTTAATCTTCTCCTTCTCCTTTCTTGCAGACGATTCAAACTCCAGAAGGACCAACACCAAATAAATTATGAATGTTGAACAAGATGACCTTACATCCACAGCAGATAATGATAGGTCCTAGGTTTAACAGGGCCCTATTTGACCCCCTGCTTGTGGTGCTGTTGGCTCTTCAGCTTCTTGTGGTGGCTGGTCTAGTGAGGGCTCAAACTTGCCCTTCYGTCTGCTCCTGCAGCAACCAGTTCAGTAAGGTGATTTGTGTACGGAAAAATCTTAGAGACGTGCCAGACGGCATCTCCACCAACACCCGGCTACTCAATCTCCATGAGAACCAGATCCAAATCATTAAAGTTAATAGCTTCAAACATCTGAGGCACCTAGAAATCCTGCAGCTCAGCAGGAATCAYATCAGAACAATTGAAATAGGGGCTTTCAATGGTCTGGCCAATCTCAACACTTTGGAACTCTTTGACAATCGTCTGACCACTATCCCAAATGGGGCTTTTGTATACCTGTCAAAACTGAAGGAACTGTGGTTGAGAAACAACCCCATTGAGAGCATCCCTTCTTATGCTTTTAACAGAATCCCTTCTCTCCGGAGGCTGGATTTGGGGGAATTGAAAAGGCTTTCATACATCTCAGAAGGTGCCTTTGAAGGTCTGTCCAACTTGAGATATTTGAACCTTGCCATGTGCAATCTTCGAGAGATTCCTAACCTTACTCCACTTGTAAAACTGGATGAGTTAGATCTTTCTGGGAATCACCTGACTGCCATCCGGCCAGGTTCTTTCCAAGGGTTAATGCATCTTCAGAAATTGTGGATGATACAGTCCCAGATTCAAGTGATAGAAAGGAATGCTTTTGATAACCTTCAGTCACTTGTAGAGATCAACCTGGCACACAACAATCTAACACTACTGCCTCATGACCTGTTCACACCRCTCCGCCTAGAAAGGATCCACTTGCATCACAATCCTTGGAACTGCAACTGTGATATCCTTTGGCTCAGCTGGTGGATTAAAGACAAGGCACCTTCCAATACTGCATGCTGTGCCCGTTGCCACACGCCTCCCAGTTTAAAAGGAAGGTACATTGGAGAGCTGGACCTGAATTACTTCACATGTTATGCTCCAGTCATAGTGGAGCCACCAGCGGACCTCAACGTCACAGAAGGCATGGCTGCAGAGATGAAATGCCGGGCATCGACCTCCCTGACCTCCGTATCTTGGATTACTCCAAACGGATCTGTAATGACGCATGGGGCATACAGAGTTCGGATTGCTGTGCTCAGCGATGGCACATTAAATTTTACAAAGGTAACTGTGCAAGACACGGGTTTGTACACATGCATGGTGAGTAACTCTGTTGGGAATACCACGGCTTCTGCCACGCTGAATGTGACCGCCCTGGATAACCCTGGTTACACGTACTTCTCGACCGTCACGGTAGAGACTGTGGAACCTTCTCAGGATGAGGCACAGACCACAGAGCAAGTTGGGCCCACACCAGTTACCAACTGGGAAACCATTAACATGACAACCTCACTCACTCCACAGAGCACAAGATCAACAGAAAAAACGTTCACCATTCCTGTGACGGACGCAAACAACGGGATCCCAGGAATAGATGAGGTTATGAAGACTACCAAAATCATAATTGGTTGTTTTGTGGCTATCACTCTCATGGCTGCTGTGATGCTGGTAATTTTCTACAAAATGAGGAAACAGCATCACCGGCAGAACCATCATGCTCCAACGCGGACTGTAGAGATCATTAATGTGGATGATGAGCTTACAGGTGACACGCCCATAGAGAGTCATTTGCCCATGCCAGCAATAGAGCATGAGCACTTAAATCACTATAACTCTTATAAATCTCCTTTCAACCACACAACAACAGTTAACACAATAAATTCAATACACAGTTCAGTGCATGAACCGTTATTGATCCGAATGAACTCAAAAGACAATGTTCAAGAGACTCAAATCTAAAACATTTATGACATTAAGGGGTGGGGTGGGGGGACAACGAAAGATGGTTTATAAAACAAATGACACAAATGACTGGGCTAAATCTACTGTTTCAAAAGTGTCTTTACAAAGAAAAAGAAATTTATTTATTAAAAATTCTATTGTGATCTAAAGCAGACAAAATTATGTGTATTCCTCAGAACCTGTTTTTGCTGCAGTTATTTACCCTCCTCGTTCCTGTTTTCCTGCCCAACCTACCTTGACTCCCATTTGCCATATTTTTCATAGGAGATCTTGATTCCCTAAAAGAACTGATCTAGGAAATTTTGTAAGAATTCTGTTACACTTTGGGAATTTTTATGGTGAATTCTAGTGGTGAGATTCGGTCTATTTTGTCACTTTCTCTTTTTTCTTTTGTTTTCTCATGCCCTTTTTGAAATTATTCAGCAGAGAATGGAGTAATACCAGTAACTTTGCAAGTGAGAAAAACAAGTAAACCTTTTTTTGCTCCATGTAATGATTTGCTCTGTATTTACCGAAAGCACCATTCTGTGAAAAAAAAATGGAAAAAAAGTAAAAAAAAAAAAAACCCAACCAAAATTAATTTACTTGTGAAAGCCTATAAAACCCATGATCTTTTAAGCAATTCTAGAACCAGAATTTGTAGTTCAAACACTAAACTAAGATTATAAATAAAATATTGGTTTTTTTCTGTACTTGGATATAGCTCATTCTTAGTGTGGCTTTAAACATCAAAAGTTTGTTAAAATTCTTATGATAATCTGCTCTGATGGTCCAAAACAAAATCACTTTAAAGAGAATAATTAAACCATTTTGGATCATTACTGAAGGATATCACAAGTTTTCATTTTAGTTTATGAAAACAACATACTGGCAAATAAGGGTGTTTGATTTCTAAGGCAAGATTGAGATCATTCCTTCTACTGGTGTTTGCAATTATCTCTTTTACATCACAAGATCCTTTTCACAATGCCGGAAAAGTTTTGCGAGGAGCTTCAGTTGTCACTGAATTTATTAGACAAAACTGAAAACTTTTTTCTGTTATTATTTATAACTGTCARTAAGAAAATCCGTCTTTATATCAAGGCTAGTGGCTTCCAGTTCAGTTGTTCTGGGACTTCTGGGCACAAACATGAAAGAAGCTTAGCCATAATAATACCTGTAATAAGAGCTGTATCCGTATGTGCAAAATCAAATCAAAATGCTGTTCATGGAGTAAATCACAGGAAGAAATCTGAGGATTTGGGTTTAAAAAGTAGAACAAAGTCGGGCAAATCATAGGATAAGTTATTGTCATTTGCATGACAATTAAACTCCCTGTAGAGTACCCAGTTTCCATTAATTTAAACTCAGACTCAATTACCAATGGGAAATGCACACCCTTTGCCTTTCGGTTTGTGTACATTCTCTGGATTTAGCTTATTGGTGCAGCACTGTGGGTATTGTGCATACTAAAAGCTACCAGGAAGGCTTTCCATAAGAAAAACCACTTCAGGACATTGTGTTCTTCCAAGCAGAAGTTCTGCCAAATTAAACTTCTTTATGCATTGGCAGCTGAACAGAAGCATTTTAAGATGATTTAAATTAGGAAAAAAAAAGAATCTTATATATAATTTCTGAACATCTTTTCACCTGTTTTCTTTCTCAACTACCCTTACTGAGGGTTTTTGGGGGTCTTGTGCCAGGTAAATAATATTCTTAGCAACATCTGTTTGAATCTTTCTAGTATGGACTAGCATGCAGGATGAAGACCCCACTGAAAAATATACTTCTATTCTGTAAGTTTAAGATGGAATTCTGGTCTGTTGTGGAGGTAAACATCTGTTGGATGCACAGTTCTCAACGTTGCAAGTGAATGTTGCAGCACAAAGGCYTGATTTAAAGAGGGCACAGTGGAGATAGGTGACAATGAATCACACCCTGCAAGGAGTCTGATAAGTATAATACCGAATGAAACCCAAAGTTCTCTAACAATCTCTAAGAAACATTTGGCAAGGCATTATCCTTTGGTGTGCTACATGAAAAATAATATCTACTCAAAGGGAATTTTAATAGAGGGCAAAGATGGACCTGAATGTAAAATATTACTGCTGTGATTCCTAGGTTTGCCTGTTTCTTTTGAGTGCAATTGTGAATTTCATTGGTAATTTCTTTTTAYAGATTCTGTACAAAACTACTACAGTTACACATTCCTATGTGTTCTTTGCCCATCTGACTAGTAACAGTCAGTCCATGGCCAATGCTAATGTGAAAATTGAAAAAATCCACTTAGGAAACCTAAATCTGGACTATTTAAATCTGTAATTAATGGGTTTRTGTTAACAAATTATGGCTACGCTAACCAATATTTATGAAAGYAGTTATGGTCAACATGGTTTTATAAACATGTATTATTTTATTAATCTAAAGTTGGTTAGTAGGAGGCCTATGAGGAAACAGGAATAGCTATTGTCAATTGCAACGCTGGATCAGTGACAATCTTTGATCCTTTTTGCAGTAATTCAAAATACTRTCAGTGACTGTTTTAAGCATTATATTCATCCTTATCGAGTGTTAATATGGTTTTATTGGCCAATCAAAAAAACAGATATTTCTGCTTGCTCACAATAAGCATAAAGGAAAAGCATTTGGCTGTGTTTGGTTGGGTAAGTACATAAGTGTTACCTGTCAATCACATTAGTTATGATTTTCCTATCATGTTCCCTATCCTTCCTGGAACCACAGATATCCTGATTCCTTCCTACTTCCACAAAACACTCAGTACTTTTGCAGGTGAATTAAATCCCAGAGTTAGAGAAGATCATAGTTTGAATTATGAACTGGGCTCTGCAATAAAGTGAAAGGAGTGCTGTGCGCTCTTGTTTTGATGTTCAAATCACATGCCAATGCCTCCTGCTACTGCTCCAGACAACAATGTTAAGAAGGAAGCCTGTATCTCCTGTATGACAGAGCATAACTGACAGAAAGTTGTAATGAAATTTCTCTTGCAGGTGACCACATTGTGTGTGATGTAAAACAGTTGTGAAAAAAATTGTGTTCTTGATYATGATCTGTCACTTTCTAGTGGGCTCATGAGAAATGATGAATTATTCTTCAGTTCATTTTATGGAGTTTGAAGATGTTTATCTGCTGTCCTGTACAAATAGAAACTGCAAAGCATTTTCTTTCTGGAATTTTCATCAAGTCTTGCGAATTGTGCCATATACAGAAATAACATGTGAAAAGCAAACCAAGTGAGTTCCATTCAATTCATCATAGAAGATGGACATTTTATTTTCTTTCAAAAAGGGCTAAATGTATGAAAAGTAATAGAATAATTGTATTTTTTGCTAAAATATTCTAACACATTAAAAATTATATTTCGTCATTTAAAGATTCCCTGTCCCCACTGATCACAGGTTGATCACAGAATTAGAGAAAAGACAAGTAAATTAATATTGTACTTTGTTATAAGATCTTCATAGTCTTATGAAAATGTTTCATAACAGCTGTTACAAGCTTTTATATGTCAGGTGTCACCATTAGTATAGTCTTTTCAATGAGGAGCATGGAAAATCTCTTCAACTTCTTCACCACTCTCTAAAGGTTATATCTCATTTTTACATGAGCTAAATATATAATTTTTGAAATTCTCACTTTTTCTTTTTTTTCAGTCCAGGAGGGGAAGGTCTAAGAAATGTTAGGAGCTACTTTGCAATTTCATAYCAGAAGAAGTAAATGAAGAAATAATTTATCCTTATCTTCTAGAYGTAATAAAAGCAGTTAGACTTTAGTGCCTGGGTTTCTCTTTTTCTTAGTAGAACTATTTAATTTTTCTTAGTRGGACTATTTAATTTTTCTTTTTCTCATTTGTGTAGGTTTTGCCAATAAAAAATCTCATTTCTAAAATTTGATCTGCCATTAGTCCAAGGTGGTGGTGGATATTTTATTACAGAGGTCATATTATATATTAGTATTATAAAAAGCAAACACATGGAGCCACCGTTATTGACATAGAAGAGGTTCATCAKCAGGAAATGGGCTTGGGGAAATTCTGGGAAACCGAACAGGTAAATCTGCAATTCCTGTTGGCCCTACAATGCCACTTATGGTGGTGCCCCATGGAAACACTGTGGTTGTGTCTGGTTTGTGGCTGGAAGAGCACAGCAGAGCAGAAGGGTTTGGGTTGGGAGCAACTTCATCGACCGCTCCCCACTTAAGAGTGTAGATGCAGAAGTAATCAGCATAACAGCTGATGGCTCAGGTCCAGACATGCAGTGTATGAGTAGAAATGAGGAATATTTCATTTTATTGGTTCACCACATTTAATCACAAGTAGGTTGTAAGGCTTATCTTGGAAAGTTAAACTAAATAATGGAAAACCTGAAGAATAAAGTAAGTCACGGGTTTACGGTGTAGGTATTACACAAATGGTAAAATCATGCTTTGAAAAAATATGAATGTTGGTTTGATTGACCCTAGGGTAGTTTTTTCAGTAGTAATTCTATTAAGACAGATGAGATCTGTACTTAATAGTTACATGCTATTTATTTCATTGGGAATAAACCATGATTTTGTTAGGTGAAAAATGTGTAAGGAAATACTTAGTTTAATTTGTCTTGGTTTTACCACTTCCTCTCATGTTTATAACATACACCCAGATTGTCTGGCAGTCACAGTGCTCTCCAAAGGGCCAAATCAGTGAATTCTGACTGACTTTCATAAGAGACAGAACTTCCATGTAGTGTAACTCCAGTGAGGTATAAAATTTTGGAATGAGGGGGATACACTGAACTGATTACATCATCAGATAATTTTATGGTCATCKTTTGTAAAATAGGAAAGAGAAAAATAGTTTGTCATTTTTGAGAACTTTGAAAAAAATCTTTTGTTAAGATAGAAATTCTTAGCAGGAAAAAAAAACAAAACCAAAACCAACCAAATCAAGTCAGAATAAATTAGATTATTATTGGACTTGAAAGGAACAGTAAGTAATGTTTAAAGCAAGAAGTGGGAGTTATGTATCCAGAAAATCTTTACGTATTTTCTAACAGCACAATTTACAAACTCAAAAATTAGTTACTTTTTTGTGTATCATAGAGCTTCTGCAAGGATTCTACCTGCTTTATCCATACTCTTATGTTTTCTTCTTCCATTTTGCAGTACGTGTGTGATAAAATCTGGGCTTTCAGCTCCACAACAAGTTCTCACCCAGAGTATGAAAGGAAATTCTCTTAAATCATCCAGATTCCACTTATTGGAGGTGCATGTGTGGTGCTCTCTGGGGCTTTTTTCAATCTACTTGAAATGGCTTTTGCAGTGAGAGATTGCTTAGTTTCTTCGATTCTCTGCCATTATAGCAATATATGATTAATATCTTGGAGAAATTTTTGCATGGATTATACTTTTATCAAAATCAAAATATAGACTGCAATTGTATTTTAGTAAAACATTGTGAACTCTATTGACTTGAAAAAATACTTCCGTCCCTTTCACAGTAGCTCAGTTAAAAAAAAAAAAATTACAAAAAAAAAAAAAAAAAAGGAAAAATTAAGAAAAATTAAAAAAGAGAAACTATCTTGGAATACTCTGTATGAAGATGTGTCTGTATATGTGTATTATTTAAAAAGTGGTTCAACAGGTGAGATTGAAGGAATAAAGGAAGAAATGTATAAAAAAGCAAATAAGTGGGAATAAATGAGCCAAGAGAGAATCTAGTAAAAAGAGAACTGGAGTTAGTGGACCACAGAATTAGTCCAACCCCTATAACTGATTTAATTCTGTAAGATGTAATTCAATTTGATTCAATTTTCTCATTTAATTCCTCAAAAGGACAGTTAGTTGTCTAAAAAAGGAGGTGGAAAGCCAAGTTGTGTTCCTGTCAGTACCCACGTGATATCAAGCAGGTTTTCCTTTTCTTTGCCTCCTGGGCTCAACATGTCTGTTGAGCTGTTCAGTTATCATTTTCTGAAAGTGCCTTCCTGAGGCACCTACCCATCCAGCCTGTGTTGGGAGTGAATTCCGGTGGTCAGTGAGACAAAGGGCAGTGGTGTGTTCCTGAGCAGAGCCTCTGCAGTACTTGGTGTTTAAGTGCACTAAATCCTAAACAACTCATTCCTATTTGATAACGTGAAGTAGTTTCATAAATAATGTATATGTTTTGAATATTGTATATAAGATTAAAGTTGCTGATCACATGCCATGCATTAATTAATTACCTTCCATGTTAATAGGGTCTTTTTTTCTTTTTTTCCCTGTTGGAATATATGTTTCTTTGTGATGAAGAAAGATCAAAATCAAGAATGTGATCAAATTATAAACACTTGAAAGACTTATCAATGCCTTTGAATATGAAGACTATCAAAGGATTGCAAATTGGATAAAACTGCATTAAAAAAAAAGACAGTAAATAGCAATACCCTAAGATTCGTAGAAAGCAAATGCCTAARCAAAGTCATCATGATCTTAACAGACTGAATAAAAAAGAAGAATTGACAACTTCCATGGCTTTTGCTAAAACTTCCTTGGCAGAGATTGTTCTGTTCTCCTATTTTTATTTTTGAAATAAATTCTCTTTCTTATGTCAGGAGTGTTTCCATCAAGATGGACATGAGTAATTATTGTTGGAAATATTGTCCCCTCCTGTTTCTATCTGGAGGAACACTGGCTCTGGATGTTTATTTTTTCAACTCCCTGCTGATTTCTGACACTTCCTGTGGGGAAGAAATCAATTCTGTATTGCAGAAGAAGCTTTTGTCCCCCTCACACAGCAATAAATAAAAAAAGGCTGAACCAGGCAATGAAGAATAAAATAAAATGCAGTGATAATGGTGAGGGAAGTGTCCTGAGAAAATATTGATGAGGGGAGAAATGAGAAAACATTACATGAGGGGAAAAAAATACACTGAAAAGATGAAGGAAGTTGAAGAAGAGCATGAAGCTATTCTTTCCCTCTCATTTTGTGCATTGTGTTCCCTGGTACAGCTGGATCATAGCCAAACCCAGTGATGGAKTCATTTTAAATACATCAAATTAGAAACTCTTTTAGGGATTATTTACAAAGTAATAAAAGCAACATTCCATAGACCTGTGTGGGTCAAAAAAGTCACAGGGAACTATTTAGGTTATAATGATGTTTTACTACGACACTTAAAGACTGCTGTAGCAAGAGATTTAAGTTGGAATTCTGAAAAATAAATTGTTCATACTTTACTAGTAGAAAATAATTTCCCAAAAGAAAAAGTAGAAATTTGCATTCTGGGAGAACCCAGTTGGCAATTTCTGCATGTATGTATAATTTTAACATTAACTGCTACTGATTTTAAAATTGGATTTATAAAAATGAACCTGAAAGACGGACTAGAATGCATAGAATGGACAAAGATGGCAGTAATGAAATAATTAATTTAGTAGGACTTTCCATTTTTATCCTTCGAAGCTATTTTCAGTAATACAATATTTTTCATTAGGAACTAAGAAGAGGCTTACATTTTTTTTTCCTCTTTATCTCCTCAAGTGGGGATAACATTTTAGGCTGTCTAATAAAACTGGTATTAGAATTTTGGAAAAAAAAATAAAGAAAGATGCCTTGGGAAACGTGGTAATTTTGTATCATGCCTTTTTTTTTTTTTTTTTTCTTTTTTTAAGTTGCTTTTTTTTGCCTTTAAAAAATAATAGAAGGGAATTATAAAATAGAAAAATTGTCATTATGATGAAATTTTGGAAGGTGCAAGATTTCCCTATTATTTTCATGTAAGATTTATATGTTACTATTGTTTTCTTAATTTCATTCTAATTTGCTGGCAAAAAAGGGTAGGAACCCCAAAGAAGTCTTCTTTATAATTTCTTTTCATGATGCTTTAGGTTATGAATATGCTGTTTTCTTTCCCTCATCRGATTATTATTAAATAGAATTTATTATGTTTCAGGTTAGAAGCCTTTTACTGTGTCTCTATTTATAGTTTCAATGGTTTTCTGTACCTTCAGTTTTCACTCAACATATTTTTTTTAATTAGGAACCTGAGTCTTTTTAATTACATATTTTCTCCRTGCTGCAGGGTTGTAGGATGCTATGTTTCACCCCAAACTTCCTGGCAGTGTCTGGTCTCATTCAGTACCCTCATAGCATTTTTTGGTTGTATCACTCTCTGTGTCTAATTGAGAGTCAGTCTCCACGGTCATCAGGAATTTTTCCTCCGCACAAACTCAAAAGTGTCAATAGGAAATAGAAGTGCAGAACAGTATGACTGCCCAGCACTTGTTTTGAGGCTCAGCAGCATGACATGGTAAATTCAAGCTTTCCAGGTTTGTGTGGCAATTGTGGTTTGGCTGCAGGATGTCAGCAGAACAGCCTGACTGGAGTGAGGTAATTAATCTCTTGTGCATATCTTAACACAGGAAGATGTTACCTCTGAAGACGAGAAGAATTATATTCTGTCACCTCTAAAGTGTGTTTTACAACCCCAAGTGAAAATAAAGCTGTTTGGTTTTTTGTTTGTTTGGAGGGGTTTCTTTTGTTTTGTTTTATATATATATATATATATATATATATGGCTGTTTTGTTTATTTAAAATTTTGGAAATCTGTTGGAAGTTAAGGTTACTGCAACCATATTTCATGCATGGTTGGTGGAGGTGCCACAAGATTGTCATTTAGTTATCACTGAAAAATTGGATCAGCCTTCTTCTAAATGGATTTTCCTTGTGCTGATCACAGATAATTATAGGTCTTTTTTTAAATGCCTTTTAAGTACTGATAGCACAGCTATGGAAGCACATTGCTAGGAATGATGCCAAAATTTTACAGTTGTGCAAATTCATCACATCTAATCCACTGGTAGTGGTCTGTTGCTTTAGTTWAATTTTAAAGTTGAGATCTGACATGTGTTGCTATACTGGTTCAGTAGGGGAAATTATTTTGTTCTTTTAAAATGTTAATCTAGTCCTAGGAGAACTGATGGGCTGCGAACCAARTCTTTCACATTGCTTTGCTGTGACAGTGCTGCAGCTTTGATTTTAAGGGCATACCAGAAGCACATGTGAAGTGTTCATCTCTTCCAAGCAGTCTTCTGTGACAAATGCATTTCTCTGTCTGGCATTCACTATAAGATCTAAACTCTATCAGACACGTACYAGACACGTTGCAAATAGGCCACAGGATATTCATCATGGGGTAATAAGTATTGATACCTCTTGCTTCTGAGTTTGGCCTTGGGTTAAATTTCTACATCTTCATTTAAGTTTCCATCAAAGGCTCTATCTTAGTGCAGCTGCAAAATGTTTGATAGCTGATAGCCTGCCTTTGCAGGGCAAGTTATGCAAAATTAAAAGTGTCATCACTATATGCCTGTTGTTTAGATACAAACTGCTCTCTCTCCATCCCCTATGGAAACTTCCAATAATCCTATTTCTCTGCAATCCTAATTGACATGATTAATTCTTTTTATTCCATTTCATTTCTCAGGCTGTTTCCAAGGAATGGCAYAAGTAATGGCAAGAAGAAAGAAGTTGGTGATTTTACTTCCAGAACATCCAGATAATCRTAGAATCACAGAATGGCTTGGGTTGGAAGGGAACTTGCCACTCATCTAGACCTGTAGATCATCTAGTTCCATAGGCAGGGACGATGTTTGAGTAAAGTGCCCATGAAAAAAAATACTACAAGAAATAGATTGGAGAAGACGCAGAAGATTAGAAACAAATATAAATCCATTCACTCCTCTATTGTAGACACACACACACATGTATATACACACAAGTCTACTCTTTTGATGCTTTTCATCAGGTCTGCTCTGGAAAGCAATGCAGATGCAGAGGAGATGTAGTACACTTCTCTTTGTGTGGTTAGGCTGCCCACTGACATCTGTGGCAGAGGAGGAAAATGAGACAAAGGCGCTTTCACCAAAGGGAGAAGTTCTGGTGTGGACAGAGTCCCCCTGTCCCTGAAGTAAGAGCTGACCCCATGCATACAGCTCAGTGAGTATGGAGGATCTACTCTCTTACAGGACACTATGTACAAACAGTGGGAAAGAGTACTCAACTTCATGTATCTGAAAGTGGGAGAAAGTGAATGCCTCTTTCTGTAGGAATCCTAGTTTTGCTACTGGTCTTTGTAATYGATATGTAAAAACTCTTCATTTCACTTCTTGTAGCAATCTCCCCATTTGCAAAATGCATTGGAAAACACAGACATGAAAAGCAGTGTGAAGTTGGTTCATTACTGCTGTTGCTCTCTTTGCTGGGATTGTACTATTTTTTCTTTTGTGTTTCTCAAATATTAAATGCTCCTCTCCAACAATTTCAAATGGAAGGGTCAATGAGTCACTGTCTCCAAGTAAAACTAATACAGGATTTTATGGAATTTGAAGGATATGGCATTGTTAGTGCCTGCTGTGCACCTGTGACAGCAGTGTCAAAGGCATTGACAGTACAGTCATATGGAGTGAGATGTGAGCAAATAATGGAACACCTTTGTTCCTCTTTTCGCTTTCCCAAATATTAGCTTTGCAAGGAAGGGCAAAGAATCAGCAATTCCATCCTCCAGGAAGAAAATGAAGGGATGCAGGAAAGGTACAGGCACACATGCATGAAACAATCAGAAGATATGCAGAGAGGGGGGGATGTATTTAATTTGGGAAAAGTTGTAGGATAKATCTTCTCTATTCCTCATAGAAAAAGGTTTCTCTTGAATAAGYATGCTTTTGCAGATAGTTGTGGGTATTTTTTGCCCTTTAAGAGCACATTCAGACTTATCTGTTTCAATCTTATCTTAAATATGGACTGTGAAGTGTTCCATCTTCAAGAAAATTGGTTCAACTAAAGGGCAGAAAGCCTTTATGGAAAGAAAACAACACATTAAACTAGAACTTAACTACATCTGGTAAACAGAGTGGGTATTCATGCTGATAGGAGTAAGGAGGAATTGCTGTCATTCACTGCTTCACTAAATCGTTCCACGGGAGTCTTTCAGGCAGTTTACAAATTCTTGTTCACAATTTCCCTCCTCCTCAGCTGTTAGAGGGAAGTTGCCATAGAGTCTRGGTTGTTTCCTCCCGGTGTGAAGTGAGCTCGGTGAATACCTGGGGCGTGAGGGGTTCCTCTGCTGGGGCTTTTCCCCACGACATATTTGGGCACCTTTTGGGAGGGGAGGCTTTTGCAGCTCGTGGATGGAAGGAGAAGCAAGCCTGCTGAGACCCTGCAGGGATATTGCTCTGACCTGTGCCCTTCTGTGATGGAAAACCAGATTTGGTAGGAACTCAGAGATGTTGCAGAGTCTGCAGCTAGCAGTGAGCTGAGTGAAGGGCACAGTGAGCAAGGGGAAGGATATTGATTTGTACATAATTCTACTATCAGTTCTGTTTCCTTTTATCTCTTTAGAAAACAAATTATTTTAGTATATACAAAGGTATTTAAAAGTCTCTTACTTTTTTGTATTTTGAATAATTTTGCAAGATCTTTGGGCTTGGTGCGGGCTCAGAGCAAAGCTAAAAAGAAATTGTTTTCTTTTTTTCCAAAGTAGAATGGCTAAGTATAGAAGAGCAGTAAAAAYGCTGAAGTGTATGAGTGATTATGAAAGTTATTTGTATTTAAAATATTTTTTAAATCTTAGTTTAATAATAAATTAATACCAGCAGTAGAGTCACTGAGTGAATCTTGCATAACCAGCACAGCTCAAACATTTTAAGTGTATTTCTTTACCTGACTATTAACTTTGTCCCATTGCTACTGCCAGCAAATTGGTCTAATATCAAGAAGATATAATGAAGCAAATATATGCATGACAACAGTAAATTTATTTATTCTCTCAGACCAGCAAATGATAAAACTCTGACTTGGATATGAGGGGGAAATTTGACTTATTGTCTCCTAATATTGTTCATTTCTGGGAGCAGAGGAAAGGGAATTTATATTCTTATATAAATTATATATATAATTTATAATATATATTATATATTATATTAAGGATATAATAATATATATTATATTCTTACTTCACTAATAAAAATACCCAAGAAACCTAACCCAGAGAAAAATCTGGGGGATAGTGATGTTCTCCAAAATGCCACAAGTTTTCCTGGCTCTAAAATAATTTTCCCAAGGCAAAGTATAAAATTTTCTGGGCAATGTCATTGAAGAAAAATCATTTTGAAAGAAATGAAAAGTCACTAACAAAGTATTTGCATCAGGGTTTCAGTTCTTCATTTAGAAGAAATGGGTTGTGTGGTAGAAAAATACTTTTTTTTTGCCATAATGAAAGATTGTCTAGAAAAATAAYGTATAAACAAGTGTGGTTGTGTTGTCATTGTCTATGTGAGTTAAGATAGAAATGTCAATAACAAATGTAGGTAAGAATATGACCTACTTTTGCAGTGTTTCTTTTTTGAGAGAAATGAAAAATTTCATGTGATTTTATAAAATATCTGAGAGGAGTTATTTTTGTTATAGTTGTGGTTTTCTGGGGATTTTGCTGACTTTAGAGCATTCAGATGTATTTTTTTTTAATTAAAAAAAAAACTTTTTAATGAACAACTGTCCATGAAGGAGACTGAGCAGTTTTCAAGTCGTCTGTGGTTATTGAAGGGTGAGAAAAGGGTTCTCCATTACAATTATATAATATATTAAAATTGAGGAGAAAGCCTTATCTTGGAGGAAGCCAGAGAGAATAGGTTGTGGAAGGGTTTGAGAGCAAGTTGTGCAGCTGGTCTGATGCAAAGGAGAGATCTGTCACAGGCTGCAGGCCTTAGGCTGCTGGGATGGGTGATCCCATTAAGCATCAGTCTGATGGAATCACCCTGTTCATGCTGCTTTGCTGCTTGGTGCTGGACAATGCATTTTACTTTAATAGAATCACAGTTTGAGATTCATGATATGTAATAATACCAAAGCTGTTCACTGAATGTCTGCCATCCTGCTTTTTTTTCCCTTTCCTTGGGGGTTGCCCAGTGCTGTGGTGCTGGGTCACATTGGTTTTGCCTTCAAATGAAGCTCTGCATATCCTGAGGTGTAAATGATGCTGGGGGGAAGGCTGAAAGGGGGGATGCTGAGATCCTGTGGCTAAGGGAGAGACATGAAGAGCAGGTCCTTGAATGGAGTGGGATGCACATCTTAGAAAGCTAGAAAATATGTCTCTCCACAAACAAAAAGCCTGCAGGAAATCAGATTTGATGCTCAACAGGAAACCAGTAAAGGAGAAAGATGAGATCTGCCCCTTCTTCCTTTGTCTTATGGGTCTTGTGCTCTAAAAYGCTCAATAGAATTGTGCTACCTGATATGATATTGATACCTCATTTAAAAGAGTCCAAATCAAGATGTTATCATCTGTTAACTGCTACAGMTCACTCTGACAAACTCTTCAAGAAGACTAAGCCAAGTCTTAACCGAAGTACCTCAAATACTTGGTAGATGAAGATGCACATTCTAACTTGGTAACTGGTACGTGTGACATCAGTCAATTTCATTTGAATTCAGTGCCTCAGGACTGGCTGTGAAAGCTGTATAAATAAGTTTTATGCTATCAAGAACATGCTCCTCTTACTGTAACTATCATCTGTCTTCCAGCCTTCTCCAACGACTTTCGCATCTGGATTTATAAACTGCTTTGCATAGCTTTCACAGTATCATAATAAATTAACAAAATGTCCACAGCTCAAAGTCCTAAATTAAAAAAAAAAAATCAATCACACAAAACAACCGACCCAAAAGTACCCCACACCTGTATGCGTGTATATGAAAAGCAGACTGGAAACTCTGTGTGTTTGTGTGTGAGAAACAAAACACTGAAGTTTAAGGAATTTGTGATGTTGTTATATCCAGAGAGCAGACAAGATATTTGCAAAAACAATAAATGCTCTATACCTTCCCCCCATGCCCCCAGGTAATATTTATTTTGTGAAAGGATTTTCCCTTAAAAAGCACAGCGTACTCAGGGTTATGTAGTTAGGCCTTTAGAAATCAGAATCTGGCTGCTCAGGCAACCATGACCACATTTTAAATTGCTTGATTATTTGTCTATGGGGGATGACCGTTTTATTGCCTGAAATAACACAATTATGTTGCATCCCTCAATGCAATGACTGTCAGAAAGAGTAGATAAAGAAATAGACTGAGCTAATTCCGAGTATATTTTGGACAGTAATTGAGGATACAAACAGGAATTGTGGGGCAATACCCAAGAGACTGGAAATCTCACTTCTGAATAACCTATATTTAAAATGTGTTCAAGCTTCTAAGATTATGAACCCTCCTTTATGCTGTAAGCCATGTAGACTAGAAGTGATTAAATTGCACCTGTTTGCCAATGAATCAATTCCACTGCAATGTGGAAGAAAGAGCACAACTCACCTGTCAGAGAATATTTGTAACCAAAAAGAATTGAACTGTGCTGTTCCTGAATTGTGTTGCAAAAAGGCACTTTCACTTCTCATTGAAATTCTGTAAATTAAATCTATACCTTTTTTTGAATACCTAAGAATGTTACACCTTCTCTTTTATAATGGCTGTACAATAATTTCCAGCAATAAAACCAGAATGTCTTTCAAGTCCAGGTAGCAAGATGCATGCCTTCGGTATTGGAACTGGCTCTCCTTCATCTTTTTGAGTTTGCAATTTACTTTTTCTCCCCATGCTGCAAGTAGTTTGCAATTGAAACTTGAAAGAAAGTAGTGCCAGAYGAGGTCTGTGATGAGAGCTGTYCTGAAATTCCACAAGTGGTATGTARTCTACAGGAAGGTTACCAGTGGTCAATTCGACATGGGAATGTTACCTACAAAGAGTTTAGAAAAATTATTCTTTAAGGGCATAAAATAAATTCTATTGAAGTGTGGGCTTTTCACAGGTAAACTTTGAAAATTGCCACCCTTTGCAGAAAATAGGTTACAGTTTGTTCCCTAATAGTTTGATTGGTTAATTATAAACTTTAAAAATAAGGAGTTACAGAAGAGCGAGTGGTTCCACAGAGCACCTTTGATCTGCAACAAAGATTCTGGTTCCTTAAATTACTGGTGTTTGGATATTCTTTTTTTTTTTTTNATATATATATATACAAGAATATGTATATATATGACTAGATATATATATGAATGTATTCTTGAATATTTATATACGCCTCTGTGCATCTTTAGTTTCCTGAAGCTAAAATAACTTGAAGTGTTTGTGATTAGAGCTGCCCAGATTAGAAAGTTGACTGCAGAGCACATCTTCCATATGTAAGTGAGAATAAATATGAATACGATATATTACATAGAAAAACAGCATAATATTGGGAATTAACAAAGAAATAGAAGAGGAAATGGAAGCCAAATTGAAAAAAAGCCCTGCTAGGACTGCTGCGTTTAGGTGGTTAATATGGACAGTTTGTTAACCTAACCTTGAAGAGGAATTAGGGCAAAAATATACTCAAGCAAAAAAATTTTTAAAGCTATGCAACTTGTTAGCTCCATTTTCTGCAGTATGAAGTTTCAATATGGGAGCAGGTAAATAGAATTCTGCATAAGGGGGTGAGATCAAACAGCATCAGCATGAAATCATGGCAGGTGTCCCACTTCTTCCAGGAAGCAAGTAACCAAAACTTGGAGATGCATAAAAGGCACATKGAAGCCGATGATCTCCAGAGGGGTGAGGTATCTTTTACACAACTGATTAAAACTGGAAGAGTGGGCCTAAAACCATTACTTTTTGGTTTTACATAAGATTAATAACTCATTAGGAAGTTTGGCTTCATAATGAAGAGAAATGATGGGTTGATTTTCATTGCCAATGTAAATTTGCCTCCCGCAATACTGGACTTCAAGAACTTCTTTCAACCTTTTTTTTCCCAATTGTCAGTTTGTGAGCAAAAATATTATTATTAGAGTCTTTTTAGTGAAGAGTATTGCTATGAAGAGCACTCACAGAGATTTCATTTCTTGTAATATRTATTTATTTGATTTGAGGTTGATGATTGAGCCTGTTTGGGAGGAGGCTGAATGTGAATATGTACATGTGTGTGAGGAACTGCATTCATGAACGTCTTCAGTGAAACCAAAAACAGCCTTGTCAACATTCTTTTCTTTCATGTGCAGCATGTGCAATGAATAACATTTCTCTTTTAATAAGCCTATAAAGCTTTTGGGGCAAATTTGTAGTCCTTTATCACTAAGTGAGCTCAAACTTTTCAGTGTAAATGAAAAAATAATTTAAAAAAACCCTTGCACTTATTTATTTGTTCTTTTTGAAAGCATACTCTTGGGAGAAAGCAAATACTTTCAAATATCATTATAGAAGCAATGAAATTGATGTAATATTTATATACCTTAATGGTCTGATGAGAGCTGAATCATGCTGAAGGATGTGCTAACCCTTTCATATATCATAAAGGAAAACATTAAGCCCCATGCAAAATTCATCCCATGCTGACTCTTTTAAAGCTTATCAGGAATTTTTAGTGGCATGTTTGTTTTATTTGTTTTTAATTTGTTTTGGTTTAATTTCTTTGTTGTCAGTGGAAAGGAGTTCTTTTTACAGTTTTTCAGTGCAGTCAACACCAGAAAAAAGTAAACAAAGGCATATGAAATTGCCTCCCAGGATATTTGCTTYCGATGGAAAATTCTGCTACTACTTAAAGTCACTTTCATTGAGCAACAAATAAGTATTCATCTTTGAACAATCCACTGAACAGTTTTCAAGCTTTTTCTATCAAGAGTTCTTAAATCAAATCCTCTTATTTTCCTCTGCACAATTCTACTAGTGAATGGCTTCAGTTTAAAGGAATGTATTATTTGGGCTTAACCCTTAATGTGAAATGCAAAATATTTTCCCCGACATAAATACTTTTTTAGAAAATGTACTCGAGGATGCAGCATTTTGCAAACTTGATTCCTAGCTATGACAGGCACTATCAACATTTTACTGGAACTTGCTGGAAGTTTTTTGTTGACTATTGTAGGGTTTGATCAGTTTATAGGTTTTCCAATTTTTTACAATGAAAATAAAATGCTGCTCTCTCTTGATTTAATGAACTTATTCTTCAAGGTTAATTCTGTTCTCTAAGAACTATGTAGTCATTTAAAGGCAGTTACTTTTTAAATTTTTAATTTATGTGCAATTTACCCCTTAAATATGTCCCAGTATTTAATCTTGAATTTCACCTCCTGAATATATCCAAGTATATGGACATAGTAATGTTATGCAAGACACACAATGTATGATTTAAATATGATTAATATTTTCTCTCCAGAAAACTGCTAAGGGAAATAACACAAAGATGTAATGTTTTAAAGACAAAATTATGGGATAACATGGGATTTGTGCCCAAAGAGATGCAGGCTTTTTGTCAGCTGATCAAATATGTAATATTTAGTTGGTTTTTTATCATATATTTTGGAAGTACTCTAGGCTGAGGTGTACAATCATTAACATTCATGGATTTTCTGGAAACAACAATCAGTGACACATTGTTTAGATCAGATTTTCTTTGAAGGAAAATTTTAAGTGGAAACTCAAGTTATGATGAGGTTGGCACAACGCTTCTCATATCCTCTTGACAGATTTCTGTGGTTTCTGCACTGGAGTTAGAAACACCTGTGATGATGTGAGTCCCAAACACCAGAGCAGTTTGTTACACACATGAATTAATCCTTTCCATATTTGCATCACTCTTCACGTTGTCATTTGAGTAAAACCTCCCCCTGGGGATCACTGGAGCTGTGTTTGATGCTTGGTGGTCTGTCTGTGCTGAGACAGGCAACACTAAAAGATGACCAAGTCTGCTCAGAATGGAACAATGGGTACTATGTCTTGGCACAAGGACTTTCTAAATATTATGCTGTCTGATATTTTGATGGTGATACAGATTTCTATGTGTAGATCTCAGGAAATCAGATTTGAGTATGTTGACTGACCTCAAATTAAACCTCTGTAAACAGAGAAGAATTCTGTTCCTGATGTTAATTCAAAGACTTTGAGGACTTAAAGATGGTAGAGTCAATAAAATCATACATGCTATGGCATATTTAAATGCAACATTTTGAAAAGTAAGTTTTTATTCTAAATCATGTGTGATGAGATTTCTGGGGGTTGAAAATATTTGCTGTTGTCAGTTSTGCAGGAAGATTATTTTAGGTCCTTAAAGCTATTTCAACAGCTAGGAAGCAAGCATGACTTCCTGAGCACAGGACTTGAAGAGCACTTGCTTCTTGTTTGGCACCATAATTTACATGATACAAACAATGCAGAGGACTCAGGTGGAGCATATTTTTTTTTTTTTCCCAGCTCCTGAATATTGTGTCATGTTTTGAGTGCTTGTTTGTGGCTTGGAAGAATTCTGTCACTGCTGGTCTTCTCAGGAAACAGAGAAAAGAGGTCTAATGGAGTCAAAGTCAAAGGGGATTTCTTACAAAGAGGTGTGATGTTAAAGTGACGGAATGTAGTAAAAGCCAGGTGACTGAGTGAACAGTGTTATTTTATCACCTCTTAGAAAATCTGTGATTTGCAGGAAGCTCTCTAATTTGCACTGTCATATGATTTTCTAATTTCTTTCAATTTTCTATGAAAGAGTACAGGGGTAACCTTGCACTATTAGTCTATTAGAAAATTTATCTTTTAAAGGAAATGCCTGAAGTAGATCATGGAAGACTGGGGCAGGCACAAGAGTCTCCAGGCTGTCAAATAGAAAGTTCAATGGCAAGTGCTGGAGAAGGAAAGTCAGAAATTAGTTTTTGTGGTAAGGAAGAAGATAATGAACATGATACAAGTTTACCTTGTCCARCTGAGTAATTGAATTGCTGTAAAATATCCCTTTCTGCAGTTACAGAGAGACTAATATACTCTGACATTGCCATTATAACTCTTTGTGGCTATACAATGAAGGCAAAAATAAGCAGATTTGTTGTGGGAAGTTGATGTGCACTTGTGCATATTGGTTTTTTTTGTTTTCTCAAAGGTCCTTCTGAACCCTGCCAGAAGTGAAAATATTCATACACTTGAATAGTTTCTGTATTTCCACGATTATCTGAGATATGCTTACATGAAAGTATGAAGAAGATACATAMACAAACATACGTACTTATTTTTGTTCTGTTGCTTCATCTGAACTTTTAAAGCATATTTGACATATCAATTATTGAATAGCACACTGTTCATAATGGCCTCTCAAAATTCTGGAAAGGTACATCATGTTCAGATAGGAGATAATGCAATTTTTTAGCAGACGGTTACAGCTGATATCCCTGTGGAATATGTGGAAAAGGCACCATGGTTCTGTTCTGACGAAGAGACTGCCTTAGGGCCCAGCAATGGGTACAYACACACACAACCTCAAGATGTAATTTTACCAGCAGGGTCTGATGGCAAATTCTGATTTCTGTATTTTCTAGTTAACAGATTACTGAAGTTCATGCCCAAACCCAAAAACCTCCTTTGGGCTGGCTTATGAAATCCTTCTGGTTACCTAGCAACAAGCAGG
The DNA here is from genome assembly GCA_003546035.1 of Mixornis gularis. Classification (NCBI taxonomy): domain Eukaryota; kingdom Metazoa; phylum Chordata; class Aves; order Passeriformes; family Timaliidae; genus Mixornis; species Mixornis gularis. Next base: position 1,696,247 of record QVAJ01000152.1, on the reverse strand, counting down.
AAGGAAGTGTGGGAGCAGGAGGGCTCTGAGGCAGTACACGGCAGCAATAGTGTCAGTTCAGCAAAGCAGGCTTTATATAGGTCGCTGTATTTATATAGGTATCGCTGCTAAATTGACATAGTTACTGAAATGCAATAACTGAGAGTGTGACAAGGTCTGACAGCAGGTTCATCTCCTCACATGAACCTGCCAGAGTGGCAGCTTCCATGCCCAATATATTCTCAGATCCTTGGAAGAAGAATAAAATATCAGTMGAAGGAAGAGGAGGGTAGCAAAGCAGAACAGAACAGAGCATTACACTGGAGATTAATTGGCTCTTATCAAATATGCAGGGTTCTATTTTTCTCATGCCCTGTAAAGGTACTGGCTTGTACAGAGGAAAAAAAATTACTTTTGCRGTTTCTGTCTGCACTAAAAATATCAAATATATTTCCCAAGGATTTTAGGATGCCTTCATCCATTGACATATTTTTAACTTCTGTGTCAGAAAGGGGAACAAACACCAAAAAAGCACAAACTGCTGATTCAGTTGTTGTTTATGAAATACATTCTGATGTTAATATGTCCAATAACATTATTTTCTAATGTGAGTTTGAGCATATTGATGTGAAAGTGGAGAAAGAAACAATCTATTAAATGTTCCTGTTCATAAATCCATTCAGTTAACACAGGATAATGAGGTTTCATTTTAATATCTGCTTTTTGTATGTCCCTTGTAAAGGCCTCAAGACAGGGGTTCTTCCTTAATATTGTTGCAGAGATTTGTAGCACAGAAGAATCTTATTCTCAATTAAGTAAAAATTTATAAGAATTCAGTGTTAGGAAGAATGTAATTGTTTTTATTTAAAAATATAMGCTTGCTATTTTCAGTGAAAAAATACAAAATGCTTGAGGTTCAAATTCTGAAAAATGTATTARTTCACTGACATTGGTCAGAGATTTTCTAAGAACAAAATGTAAAGAAGAAGCTTTGAGACAAAACAGAGATCCAGTGTAGTCATTATCCATAATCAGGAAAAAGCTAATTTCTCTGTTGAATTTGGAGTGCTTTAAAGTGGGTGCAGGCCGTTTGGGGGTGGTTTTTTGTGGCTTGTTGGGTTGGTTTTTTGGGKTTTTTTTTGYAAACAAGGAAACAAACCTAGATTTCATTCTGAAAACCTTTGATGCTGCTGATACCATCTTTGAGTCTTTGCTTTCTGTAGGACCTGTAGTTTTCCTCTTTTCCCATGTATGAAACTGTATGAGAGAAATTCCTCTTCACTGTAGTAATGGATCCCACTGCTTAAACATTTACAACTTCATCACTGTAAAATGTTTGATGGTTATTATAGACYATTTAATGAGATGTCATAAACCACAGATACAAGTGATCCCCTCTAATCCTCCTCAGAACCATCCTCCTTAGCCTGCCGCTGTAAAGCATTAAAAGCCTTCTTTGTTATGTGTTAATTGGTATTAATGGGGTTAATCTTTGTAAAGTAGAGATTATCTTGCTATAGTCAGACATTCTAGGGAGAACTTAATTAACCAAAGGCAAGAAAATATGGAAATATAGAAAGACTTGCATACTGATGCAGTTCCATAGTCACACATGCAGATGTTGGGCTGCATGGATCATTTTCAGAAGCAGGTCTCAAAACCAGAGCTGTACAGTTATCACAGAATCAGAGAATGGTTTGAGTTGGAAGAGACCTTAAAGGTCACCTAGTTCCGACCCCCTGCCATGGATAGGGACACTTTCTACCACACCAGTTTGCTCAAAGCTCCATCCAACCTGGCTTTGGACACTTCTAACCTAAATACAGCATCTAATCTTTCAGTTTAAAGACATTCCTCCTTGTCCCATCATTATATGTTTCTCTTCATTGAGTGTACTAGCACTCCAGAGAGACGGTTGTATTGAGTGGAACAGTGATGTTTTTATTTATTTGATTTTGCTATCTTCCTAATGTCTTAAAATCTACGAGGTGAGATTTTCTGCCTTACCAAAGGTGAGCTGCATTATTTATATGAATTATTCAGTTAGTCTGCTAGATAAATAKGATCATAATAGAAGACCCAGAAAAGTGAAAATACAAATTAATTGAACACAAGTAAGTACAGAATGGGATTTGTTTTCAAATATAGGTATAATTGCTGGAGAGAGATAGCATGGTCACAAAAGGAGAGGCAGTGGTTGTAGAACATTGCCTAGTAAAAAACTGTTCCACACAGACTTGTGCTTTCTTGGGGGTATTTTCTTGTAGGATCTTCATAGGTTCAGTATTCATTATCTGTTGGTTAAGATTATCTGTCATCTTCACATCATTAACATCTGCATTCTCTTTTTTAAGATCTGCAGCCTCTGGTGACCGGACTTTTAAAGGGCATTTCTGTAGAAGTCACCTTTCACACTGCAGTCAACCTGATTGGATCTTTTTCCTTGAYGATTGCACAAAATTTTCAAGCATATCTTATCATTTTCTAAAACAATTTATTCTCTGTAGCTGTTTGGGAAGATAGCTGAAGSTATCTCCATATTTTAGAAGGAATAGTGCTATTTAACTATTCTCTATAGCGTTGTTGTTTGTTCATTAAACTATTTAGGGTCAGCGTAAAGTTTCTACTCCTTCCCTTGAGCTAGGACTTAATTCCCCAGTGTGGAAGCCTTAAAGTGGTTTTGTCAGTTGTCAGTGGCTTCTCACTGTTATAGGAAGAGCCTTCAGTTTGGTACTGATCCTCTATTTTTTGTGAGCTCTCATAAATGTGGTTAAGCTCCCTTGCTTCTTGACAGCTAGAAGATTTAAAACTCCATTTTAGCTTCAAATTTAACYAGACATGTACTTAAAATTATTTTAATAGCCTGGATAAGCAGCTCCCAGTGACTGATGAGTTCAGATTTCAGGTTCAAAAATCCTTTTTCATGATGCATAACAGTAYTTCAAATCAAATAGAAAGAAATAACACTTAAAAAAAATTTTCCATCCATTATGTGTGATAATGATCCAGACATTCAAATTTGATTACTGCAATAATAGCAAATTCTACTGATRCAGTCTTCCACTAGCGCCAACATGTGAAACTGCTCTATATTTTTCCTTCTTTTCCTTTTTAAATTTTGGCTATAGAAGGTGAAACATTCCTAAGGTAAACATATAGATAGTTAAATATTCCTCTGGATATGAGACCTCAATGTGAGCTGGTATTCTATATTTTTTAAGATTTTGAGAAAAATTGTTTTAGATATATATATATAGATATAGATATATATAGATATAGATATATATAGATATATATATATGAATGTTTGTGGCCCTCATGCAGAAGGGTGCTGAAGAATTGACTGACTTACAAAACTGGTCCTGCTCCCCCAGCCATTGTCTTGACCCATATGGAACTCTTATTACTATGCCCTTTCTGTTGAAGCAAAATGCAGACATTTTTATGCCAGGTGCTTGAAAATTCTTTGAAAACACAACCTATTGATTTAAAAGAAGAAAATGCTAGATGGTTATATTTTATATATGATAGACTTATGTACAAGAGCACACAGAGGAATAAAAATAATTGTTATGGTTTTTAATACTGAGAAACTACGAAGTCCAGGGAAAGTAAATACAGAAGGAATATATGATATGTATGTACATAACTGGTTCCACAGAGACAGAAAATGGCAACTTTCTCTATAAAAAAATGCAGGCAGCAATTCTCATTTCAAAATGCAGGGTAAAAAATATTCTAACACACAATTCCAATTTGTACAAAGAACAGGATAATTTCAGTGTGAACAGAACTTCCTATCCAYCTCTTAATTACAACATAATGGATGCTACTGGAGATAACCTGAAATGAGTGCTTTTGTTCTTTGGGAGTTTATAAAATATCAGCATTTGTAGAGTTAAATTTGAAATAAGTATTTTTCCTATGAAGTACAAGATGCTGAAGATAATTTTTGTTTTTTTCCTGAAGCATTAAACAGATTTTCCCCTGAACTCAATGTTATTGCTCCAGTAAGTTCACCATATATTTTTCAGTTTGCATATTTAGAGATTCAGCTGTCATAGCACCTTTGAATTAATGATGAAGAAAGCTGCATTTAGTACCCCCACACCACAACCAACAAAATAAACCCTCTAAGAGGTATTTTTTCCCTTGAGGAATAATTTTCTTCCTATGCTCATTTTTATTAGATGCTGGATAGTTTTTAAACACATTTGGCACAACAAACAATTAGTTCTTTGCTTTGAATATATTTACAAAAATAATAGGCAAGTAGTACTTTTTAGACTGTTGTAGAAACAGCCACGCCATTCAACCTGGAAGCCTTTCTTGGCACAGCTAATGGTAGATGCCTGGGGGAAATATCTTGTTGGAAACCATACAAATKAAATGGTAGCATAGAAATACACTTCCCCAAGCTTATATTCTGAGCTACTTGTAATCAGYAGCTTGGGCATTCCAGTACAAGACGATGCAACTGCATTGTGTTAATTATCCTTGATGGCCCTTACTTCCATGGACCTCTCTAGCCACTTTCTAAACACATTTGGGTTTTGTAACATCCTGTGGCAATGTGCTCCATAATGTAATTAGGTGTAGCATGGAAAAGTGCATCTGTTTATTTTATACCTGCTGCCTAGTGATTTCATTTAATGCCTCYTAGTTTTTCTCTTATGTGGAAAAAATGAATAAACATGCTGATTCTCGCTCTTCATGCCATCCATGTATCACTTTTTTTTTCATATGTCCTATTCATTGTCCCTCCTTCAGACTTTTCTCCATTTTCAGTTAAGGTCAAGCTTGAGATTATCATTGCTCTCTTGTATTTTCTAGGAATGTTTTTAAGAACTCTTTTAGATCTCCAGTATTTTTATGATGAGGTAATGAAAAAAGAAAATTTTCCAGGTGTGGAACTAACATCATTGGAATGATGAAGCTTCCTGTTCTCTCTGTATATTTCCTAGTGACTTTGAACATCTGTTTGSCTTTCTGATTGCTTTTGAGCTTCATGCTTTGAGTTGATGATTTCAAAGAAATACCAGTGCTGATATCAAGATTTTTCTCTTGAATTGCAGCAGATCCTTTGGAGCCTACTGCTGTGCATGTTTAGTTAGAGTAGTCCCTTTCCCATGTGGATTACTTTGCATACTACTGCTAGTTTGTCTGTGCATATTCATAATTCAGGCTGACTACTGATTAATGTTGGTTTATAAAAAGCAGCTGTGTGACCCCAAGGAGATGCATGCATTAAACCCCAGCAACTCATTTTGTGTAGGCTGCTGAACAGACGTTAGATGAAAATGACTCCTGCTCTCTGTTCACCTGGGCTAATTTCAAACCAGTGTCATAGGAGTGAAATGCTCTGTATCTTGTTAGAAGTCTCTGGAGTTTACCTAGTCAGATCCATTTTGTGATTCAAAATTCATTTATCTTGAAACATGTGCTCTGGTCCTTATAGACCTGAAAATAAATAAGAGATTTATACATTTTCTCCCTGTGAGTTCTTAAGGAAGATAATTTTTTTTTTTTTAAGTCACCAATCCTGCTATCAAGAAACAAATCCATTTGTTATTTACAGATACTAAAGTGTCAAATGAAACTACATTTATTTCTCACCACAACTTCATGTGCACATGTAAATTAACATTAAAATAAAGCTTAATTTGATGATCCATTGCTGAAACCCTGATGGCCATTGTCTGAGTGCCCTGGGTGTTATTCAAGCTTCTGAGCACAGCAGAGTAAGTCTTTGAAATGATTTTTTTCTCTGAATGAAACAAAGCAACACTATCTGACCTGAATTTATGAGTGTTGCTTATCAATGTTAGCATTAATTGTCTGAGACTAAACAAAGCTGCAAGAAGTAGCACACAATCATGTTCCCAAAGGTGTGTTGGCATGTTCTGCCACTTTCCATTACATGCATTTAGGCCACATTGCTTTAACTATAAAAACTAGGATCAAAAAGCTTTAAAAAATATATAAATCCAAAGAATTTATAAATTCAAAGCTATGTCTCAGAATAATACACTGCCACTGTTTAACATGTAAGTACCTATTAAAATGCATTATGCATTTGCTCCTTTATTTGCTTTTAAAGCACTCATGTCAGAGTTCTGAAGTCCTTCTGCACTAGACACCATTCTCCAGAGTACTGAGTTCACCATGTAACAAAAATAACTCTGTTGCCTGCTTCTTGGTGTCAAATTATCTGTCCTAATGGTGGTAATCAGTACAGAACCAGACATATCACAGCATCTAAATAATGTCTGTGGCAGGGAAATATTATCCTCTTTCACTTCACAAATGTTATTGTGAAGAAGTATGAAATTTCAAGAAACAGAAACTGTGGCCTCAGACTATTACTGTGACTGCCTAAAGCTTCTGAAATCATCACTGTGGGATGACTGTCCTCCAGCCCTGGCTGAAAGTTAGGAAGGACCAAGCACATCCCAGTAAAACACAAGATGGATCAACAAGACGGACAGCCAGACATCCTTCAGTCAGTAGCTGAAACCTTGAGCAGTGGTCAGTATTTGTTACAGTTCTGCTCCAGAGTTCCAACAAGCATTCTCACTGAGGCTGAGGTGAGTTAATGGAGGTTAGAGCTGACAATCAGATCAGAACTGGTAAATTTATACCTGTACTGCAGGTAAATGGTAAAGACTGGATCAAGCAAATAGTTCAGTCTTGCAGCCTCCTCTGTCTTTTAATTATGAATGGTTTCTGTAAAGTCCAAAGGCTCCTTTGGGTGAATTTCAGAGATCCTACTGTGAAGGGAATGGAGTTTTAATCTTTAGCATCTTTGATTGATAAAAAATCCTCTGTCCCTTTCTTTTCTCTCACAACTTYATTATTTCAATAGATTTGATGCTATCTGCACTTATCTTAGATTAGTAGGGTTTAATATACCAAACAGACTTGTAAATTGCATAAGGAAATTAATATACAAGGAGGGGGGAAATTATTATGGAACAGGTACCTAGGAGACATGAAAAGGTAAAATGTGCGTTTAAAATAAAGCCACAATAGTTTATGTTATAGTTTCAGGATTATCTATTTGTAATCAACCATTTCCAAAGTAAACACATCACACTGAGATAAATGGGAARTAGGGCAAGTTAGTTCATTCCAAACCTTTATATAATGACTGCTTCATAATTGATGGGAAAAAGTAGAATAAAATGGGCACAGCCTAATACTTTTGAGAAGTGGCATCAGAACTTTTCTTTCTTTTTAATGTTTTAGTAAGATTTGTGATTAATTAGCCAGCTCATTTTTACATGGAGAGCCTTCACTGTGGTGATAGAGGCAGTGGCACAGTGTAGCACAGAAGGACCCATGTGGCCACTGCTGATAACCTATGGAGAGCTACGTTCTGAACAAACCCTTATTCTGCTTCCTGTGCTCCAAGTAAGAGTCCGTTAAATTAATTGGGCTCTAAGGTTTTACCATAATTTCCCTGTCTCTCTGTGAGGGAATGAAGCCTTGGAAAAAATGCTGGAATTCATTTTGTAGCTGGCATCTTTCAGTCAGTTATCACAGGGATACCAACAGTGATAATTTGAGCTATAATTGGTGTCTTCAAACTCATTCTGTATGAACACAGTGGCTTACAGTGCTTTGGTTTTGCCAACACTATCAAAAACACTTTGCCTTTAGCTGCTTGAGCCCACTAATAAACAGTGTCCTTGTACTCAAACTTCATGTGGCAGGAGACTACCTAGTATTTGCACTGTATTATCTGGCTTTCATCAGAGACTGTTCTTAATAGATGTTAAAGCTAGGAGGCTGTAACAATCTGCCGTTTCACTACTCAGCTATGTATTATTATGGTTGATGCRTCAGTCCAACTCTGTAAATATTTTCTCCCCCAAAAGCATGTCCTCAAATGTATGTAMCAAGTTTTGTAGGTAGTATAGATGCTATAGATACTAAAATAGGTCCCAAGTGTTACATAAAGTTGTTGTAGAAAGACCATGTCTACCTGCAATGCAGTTTCACAGACAAACTGAGATTTGGGAGGTGAAAAGAACTGTAAATCAGTGACTTAGACTGCATGTGTTCTTGGTTCAAGCTGAAATAAGGTAAAAGATTACGGGAAATTCCTCAACCGTCAATACAGATGTGTGTGTTTACCAAAAGTGTATATGACAACTAAATACTAAAAGTATATACACACATATGTGCATATGAATCTGTATATGACAGTCTTTCCTGAGATAAGAACCATTCTCTGAAAAAAAACCCTTCCACGTTCCTTTATTATATAAGYTTTAAATAAATTAGGTACAGTGCAATTAAACACCACAATCTGTTTGTGTAGGTACACATAAACAAAATGCTGGCATAATGATAATTAACCTTACTTTCACCCCAGATTTAAATTAAACAAATGCTTTGTAAAGGAAARCCTGTCTCCTGGCTTGTCAGCTTTGTGGCTCCCTGGGAAGGTCTGTTTTCTTTTGCAACTGTTAGGCAAAAAGGTTAGGAACCTGATCTGTTTGAGTCAGTGACATATTTAATCAATTCAGAGAAGGTCATATAGGTATTTCTAGACCAGAACACACAGTAGATGCTTTAACTAACAGTTATTGAAGTCAATCACTATTGATCATCAAAGTTTTGCTGGGGCTTGTGTGATGCAGAAGAAAAAGCGGTTTTTCCTATACAGCACGTTGAGGTCACAGAATGATAGAATCGTTMATTTTGACTTTTAAGACCTCTAAGAACATCAAGTCCAACCATTAACCCAGCAGCRCCATGCTCACTACTAAACCATGTCCCTAAGTGCCACATCTACGTGTCTTTTAAGCACCTTTCCAGGAATTTCACCACTTCCCTGGGCTTCTACTGCCTCAACACCCTTCAGTGAAGCAATTTTTTCATAATAGCCTTCCCCTGGCACAGCTTAGAGCCATTTCCTCCAGGAAATGGTGTCAAAAGCTTTACTAAGGTCCAGGTAGACAACATCCACAGCCTTTCTCTCACCCCCTAAATGGGTCACCCTCTCATAAGAAGGAGATCAGGCTGCTCAAGCAGGACCTCTTTTACAAACCTGCACTGGCTGGGCCTGGTGCTCTGGCTGTCCTGCATATGCCATGTGATGGTACCCAGGATGATCTGTTCCATGGCTTGYCTGGCACCAAGGTCAGGCTGACAGGCTCATAGTTCCCTGGATCCTCCTTCCAACATCTGTAAATGAGCCCCACATTTGCTGACTTCTAGTCAATTGGGATCTCTCTGGGGAGCCAGGACTCCTGGCAAAKGATTGAAAGTGGCTTGGTGAGCTATTCCCCCAGCTCCCTCAGTACCTTTGGGTGTATTCCATTAGGTCCTATAGACTTGTGYGTGTCTAAGTGGAGCAGCAGGTTGCTGACCATTTCCTCCTGGATTATGGGAGTTTCATTCTTTTCCCTGCTTCTACCCTCTGTCCCTTTTGTCAGCTCAGGGGTCTGAGAACCTGAACCTGAAGAKAATTGGTTTTGCTATTAAAAACTGAGGCGAAGAAGGCATTAAGTACCTCAACCTTTTCCTCATCCTTTGTCACTAGGTTTTCCCTTCATCCAATAAAAAATGGAAATTCTCTCTAGACCTCCTTTTGCTGCTGATGTATTCGTAAAAAAAAAAWTGTTTTCTTTTACAGCAGCAGCACGATTAGATTCTAGCTGGGTTTTGGCCTACCACAACCACACCACATCCTGAGYACTCTTCTTGAGTTGCCTACCCCTTCACCCAACTGTTAAGACAGGTTGGTCTTCTTGCCCATTGGCTCATCTTCTGGAACSTGTGGACAGCCTGCTCCTGTACCTTTAAAATATGCTTCTTAAAGCATGTCCAGCCTTCCTGGATTCCTCTGCCCTTCAAGATTGCCTCCCAAAGGACCATCTCGGCCAGTCTCATAAACAGGCAGGACAAGGTCAGCTGTCTGGAAAAAGTCTATCATTTGATGRTCACTGTGTCCAAGACGGCCTCCAACTGTCACATCACCCAGCAGTCCTTCCCTGTTCACAAACAGCAGGWCCAGAGGGACACATTCCTGAATTGGTTCACTCAACATATGTCAGGAAGTTGTCTGCCACAAACTGCAGGAATCTCCCAGACTGCTTTCTCTCTGCTGTCTTTCAGCAGACATTTGGTGAGCTGAAGTCCCCCATGAGAACCAAGACTAGTGATTGGTGAGATTTTTTCCCAGTTGCCTATAGAGCATTTCATCTYTCTTTTCATCCTGGTTGGGCAGTCTATAACAGACTCCCAGTGGGATATCTGCCTTGCTGGCTTTYCCCCTGATTCTTATCCATAAACGCTCAGCCCTATTTATAGCCCCMCATTGCAGCCCTCCAGTTGTGCAAGTCATCCTGACATGTTTCCAGTCCAAAGTTAGCCCTATWTGTAATGTGACTGTGGATTCTGAGTCCTCAGCATCGAGTTTTGCTCTGCCAGCTTAGCCAGAAACCCCTAATGAGATCACACAAAGGAGAGCATTAATAGTTTTAAATAGATTTAAATAGAATGAAAAAAATGTTCTACACATGAACAATATTTGAGACAATACAAATCACCGTGATTGCTCAAGCTTCAAGGTTAACAGTTCATTATTAAAAAATGTTGCAATGCTTTGATCCAAAATACTGTATCTAACAGAAGTTCTGAAMGTGTATGGATAAAAGGAATATCATAAAATATTTGTTCAAAAATTATAAAACAAGTCCACTCAAAATTTTATCTGAGGCTGGACACTACATGCTGTGCCAAGTTGGTTGAGTAAGTTTTGTCTCAGTGATAATAAACACCTTAATTTAGGTACATTATTATTCTGCTAAAAGAATCTTTTCAGCTTCATATACTATGTAAGTTTAAACATGTGCTAATACAGTGTCAGACCTATTACTTTGTAATCATAGTCAGATCAGATTGTTCCACAATGTGTATTCCGACATGGGGAWATGCAGTTAGAAAAGACTAAAACCTGTCAAGAGCAAGCTGCTTTCAAAAATCAAATATAGTTTCAGACTGTAACAGGCAAAATAGTTTAAGAACCAGCAGAGATATATTGATACCACTGTACAAATCACTAGTAAGAGTGCATCCAGAGCAAGTGTCCATGGCTGCTAAATTCAAAGAAGAGCAGGTATAGGCAAAAGCAAATAAAATTATCAAGAGAAGGGACAACCTGTTTTACGGTCCAAAATAAAGTGATGTTTAACCAAGTAAAGCTATGACTGAGAGGGGAGAGGATTGTCCACTACGAATGTCTCACAAGATAAACATTGAGATGAAAGAAAACTGCTTAAGCTGAAGGACAATTTAAGTACTAGAATAAATGGAGATAAACTGACTAGGAGTGAATTTAGCCCATACAGAGGTTGGAATGAGGCTTTCTCTTGTTATATAGGTGACTTAAAGACTCAAATTAAATAATTTATGAATGAGAACCCACAGGGTTCAGCTCCTCTCAAAGGAGGAGCTGAAGTGAAATGACCACTCAGAGATCTTCAGTTTTCCATCCTTATACTTTAGAGGATAAAGACAGTGTTGATCTTCACAGAATTTTCCAGAATTTTCCCTGTAAGTGTGCTTTTTTTTTTCTCTAAATTTTTGTACCAGATTGGAAAACAAAATGATTGAACTTATTTTATGTTTCATGTATTTTGACAATAAATTACAGATGACATGAAACTTTGGAGGGACTTAAACATGTTTGTCTCATTATAAAGAAATTTAATTCAACCGTGCTATCCATCTGGAACTCTCAGCACAGGTAATAAAATCTATAATTATAAAAAGAGGGTGAGGAACATCTTCCTAGTGTCTCAGCTCTGCATGTAAATGACATCCAAATATTAAATGGTGAATGATGGCAACAAATGAAAAGGAATTTGCTCTTAATAACAGCTTCATAAATTTTATGCTGACTACTCTAAAGTTTATCTTGGTGTTGAATTCTCTGAAGTTGATCGTAATTTATACCAGTATTGTCAGGAGCAAAATGTGCTTCAGAGTCACTTATATAAGTTTAACACATCTTATTAGATCAGTGAAAACATTATGTAAAGTTTGCTGAATTAAAGGGCATTAAGTAATCAGGACTGAACTAATATAGATTTACTCAGACCTAGATGGGAATTCAACTCAACTGATTTTTTACTACTGATTTTTAAAAGATCTAGTTTCCATTAACTTTCATTATCATTGGTGGTCAAATGCCTTGGGGTTTTTTTTTGCATATGCAGTTGCTTGGTTGTTTTSTTTTGTTTTGTTTTCTTTATGGAAAGTCTGCATTCAAAGATTACACTTCTGAAAAATGARATATCTAATAGTCATGGTTGGAGAGATCCTTTCTCACCTTTATCTCACTTTTTTTCAATAGGTAGTTAAAGTACATTCCAGGTTTATTTCTCCTTTCATTTTTACTACTCTATTAAGATCACTTGTGAAAATTTCTTATTTTGGTGATAGTGGGGCAGAATATACATTGGAATGACCAGTTAGTTTAAAATTAGAAAAATATCAGTTAGCCAAAGGATTAGGTATGATTTGCCCTGAAATAGMAAGGGAGTCTTGTATGGATTGAATTATTTCCCATTACAAAGTTGTGGCGTTACAGTAATTTAAAAAAAATTAAATAATTGCCTTTCAGGTTTAGTGAATATTAAAATTAGTTTAGTCTTACAAACTGATATATTTCTTAAAAGTTGAGTAATTTCCAATAGTGTCTTGTTGATTGCCAAGGACTTTATGCCCACTAAATAAAATGTAGACTCTGAACCCGTGTTCTCACATTCAGTGATAAACTACAAAAACAAATCCAGCTTTATAGTCCATTGATTTTATGCTAGTTATGTCCTTCTGAAGGAATTTTTTTTTCCAAGCACATAAAGTGGGGGTAGAATAAAAATGAATTATTATTTTCATGGAATAATAGACACTGTTCCTTGCAAGTATTAATTATTGCCTTGAGGGAAAGGTATCTGTTTTGAAGGTATTATGGACAAGGCAGAGTCAAGGAAATATATTTTTGTATTTCCTCTATAATGGCTAGTGTATACTCATAATTTCCATTTCTATTAATCTTTGCAGTTCCCAGCACTTTTTAAGGCCAAGCACTAACTTACTGAATTTCTTAACTGGCAAGATGAACAATTTCCACTGCTGAATGAGAGGAAGTAGTGTTCTTGAAGCACATGAAGGAAATTATAGCAATGATGAAGCCACAGTACACTTTAAGGTATTTGTTGTTTCTTAGTAAGAAAGTATCTACTGATTGTGTTCTACTAATCTTTATTTATTTTGCTTATAAGTAGTGTCTTGGAAGAAAAAAAAAAAGAATCTTTAATTTTGCTACTATGGGAACCAATTTTTTTTCTGAATATTTTCCTAGAGCAACAATATTTTGATGAGTTCGCAGTAGATGGCTTCAARCAGGATTTTCTATTCATTGCTATCTATTAATTTTTTTCCAAGAAATATAGCAAAAAAGAATATCAAGCCATTAGTGAATTATTTGATATCTTTAACACCTTAATATAAGGCAAGAATTTAAAACTGCTCTGCTCAAAAACTCACAGAAAGTACAAGGAATCTGAGAAAAATATCACGTTTTGTTTCAGTTTTACACTTGTGCTTCTCTATCTAGTACACCTATTTTTTTTCATTTTATGTAAGTTGTGGTTTATGAATTTGTTTTATTTACTACCTGACATTAAAGAACATTTTTAATGTAATGAATTTAAATTAGAAATCTTTGTGCTTTACAGAGGAGCACTGATGTGGAAGCCATTATTCAGGGCAGACAGTTTTCTAAAGTGAATAGTGTTCTTCAGTTTCTGGCTTCAGAAGTTAGAGAGGAGCTAAATAGACATTTCAGAATTCCGAAATCCACAAGTTGGATGGGCAACCAGAGATCACCCTATCAATGACCATCACTTGTTATATTCAGTTAAGCTGAAAGTTTAATAACAAGGTGTGCTGTCCATCAGAAGGTAGCATGGGTCCTTATTTGTAAGCAATGCTGCAACAACACATTTTAAGTCATGATCCTGAAGAGAACACAAGTACATTGCACCCAATTGGAAAGAAATTAATTAGGAAGAGTCCAGCCTGGATCCATTTATTTTGCTTTAGTAACCTGGCATCTCTACTTTTTCATAGCTTCTTCTCTTCTGAAAGCTAAGTGCCTATTATTTTAAATATACCTAATTACAATATCCATGTTTACAGCAAGCATATGTATCTCACAAAATATAAGAAAAATAGAACTACAGAAAATTTAAAAAATATATATTTTACACAATAGTCTTAGCCATTCTATTCCTATTTTGCTTTTATATAGTCTCAAATTCTCCTCAACTTTTATTTAAAGTGAATGTAACAAACATTTTTCATTTTAGGTAAAAAGAAACCAAGGATTTTTTCCTGTGCTGAGGCAGAACCAAGCTCTATCTGTGAGAGTGTGTGTATGTGTAATGTCAGAAAAATACAAGAACGTCCAAAACCTAGTGTTTCAGACAAAGCTGTAAGACTTCTACATCCATTCTTGTCTTTGCTTTTAGCATTTTGGATGCATCCAAAATCAGAGGTAATTCTGAACTTTAATTTTCTTTCTAAATTTTTTAAAAGTTGATTCTTATAGTTCAGGATAACATTGACTTTTTAAAAAACATTCAGCCCATTTTATATTCTTGACAGAATATGAGCTTCCCATTATCAATGAGTTACACAGTTTAATCCTGTGGTATTGAAATAAGAAAGAAAGTTGGTTTTGCTTATGGTGTTTTTCAACTTGGATTTCCCATTTTCTGCAGAGATAAGAGCAWGTGACCATTTTCCAAACTGTACTATAGTTAAGGTAAATGGTAGAAAAAGCAACTTTCCAGTTTGCTTAGGTAAATATTCATACTGCACGAAATTATTCTGTTTAATTCTATAGTAAAGTAAAAAGCATGTATAACCTTAGACCATTTAAGCATTCTTTCATTGTGCTAGTTTTGCCAATGCATACTGATTTCAATAGGTGTCAAAGGGATCCTTCAGATTATTGGATTTAGTAGAAATGCAGTGCAGAAATGAGCTGTTTGTTAGTTCCTGTATTTGCAAGCATTATTTTCACTGTATAGAATTTCTGAACTTTTTAAACACCTCCTAATTCTCAAACGCCTTTTTTTTTTTTAATTTATTATTTTTGGTGTGAAGAAAATGAAACCATATCAAAAACAAACAAGCAAAATAATCTAATTTTTAATGCACTGTGATTGATTTTGTGATGTGAGTSTGTGGACTTGGATCACAAAGAGCAATAGTACTCTGCCTTTGTCTTCTCCAGGAAGTGTTGCTGGTGATCCCCTTTCCTGGGAATGGCTGAAAACCTGCCTGCCCATGGGAAGTGGTGAGTGAATTCCTTGTTTGGTTTTGCTTGCCTTTACCTATTAAACTGTTTTTTTTTTTTTAATCTAAATCCATGAGTTTTCTCACTTTTAGTMTTGCAATTCTCTCCTTCATTGCACTGGAGGGGGGTGGGAACAGGCAAGCGCCCGCGTGGGGCTCGTTTGCCAGCTGGGCCTAAACCATGGCAGCATGACCCTGGTGAATCTGTGTTTCTGKGTTGCTTTTTTCCCTGCACTATTAGCCAGTTGGTCTCAACAGCAGACAAATTCCAGCCATTTCTCAAACAACTATCAAACTATTTCATAAGAAATAGTGGTTACAATAAAAAGTTCAGAGCTTCCCACCCTCTTGAGTTCCTTGTTCCTCAGATGTAGGCCCACACATTCATCATCTCTCATTTGCTGTGTCTCAGTTGGACATTGAAATGGTAATTGCCCCATTCATCCCTGGAACAGCTTCAGGAAGAGGACAGTAATGGTGTGTCTTCTCTGCCTTCCACTGCCTTGCTGAAGCCATAGCCACCAGTGGGGGTGGTGGTGGCTGCATCCAGCCTACTCTGGACTCTGAGGGTGCATGGCRACATGTTAGCCAAGGGCTGTCTGGATCAGTGACCCAGATGTCTTGCCTATTTGCAAATACAATTGAATCATCTTACTTTATAAACAGGGAACAGCCCAGGGCCTGCTGAGCTCTCCTGCACGTCAGCAGGCTGCACGCCAGGATCTCCCTTGAGCAGGAGGCGCYTCCCAAGGTCACTCCTYGAGGCTGAAAGGTTCCTTGTGCACCTCATGGTCAGTAAGTGATTGGTAGCATGCTAAACTTCAAAACCATATCTAGTGTCTGGGGGCCTCAGTGAGGGGAAGTTAAAAAGCTGAAAGAGTGTTTCTAGACAACAAATGACCTCAGGCCTTCAAGATCAAGATAGTGGTGGAAAAGGCACCTGCTTGTGTATTGCACTGTATATAAAACATATGTAGGAACCATACTCATATAATTGTCTTTGACTTAAACAGCATGGTGCCTTGTTAAGGTAGAATAAATACTGTTACAAATAAATGAATGCTAATGATAAATGATAATGCTACTAAATGTCACAAAATTATGTAAAGCCTGGCACAAAGTTTGCTGCAAGCACTAGTGACTTATTAGAACTGCAGTTTAACAGCKGCTGATTATGTCATTTGTGAACTAGAACAGACTAAAACCAGTAAATTAGAGAATTTACAGTAGATTGGTGAGAGAGCAGAGGGTTTTAAGGTGTTCCATTAGGGATGCTTTATTCATCACAGTTTATCTGGTGTTGAAACTCGCCAAAATGGCCTTTGAAAGAACAAACTTGATTAGCTGTTGATTTTAAGCCATACTGTTGAATATTTTTGTGCTTTGATGTAATGCATATGCTATTAATTCTCCTTCTCATTATAAGTTTTATCTCCAGGTTTGAATGCCTGGAGTTGATAACCACTCTTACTTCAGATTTTTGGACTAGGCTGACATTTGCATGAAATCCAGGTTTGTGTTTACCTTTTGTGCTATGCACCCTCATATCTTTCATGTCATCAGGTGCAAACCAGAAGTTCATGTAAGTTTCTGAAAAATAGTCTGTGAAAATGGTGGTATTTGCATCATGCAAAGGRCTCAAGAGATTTAATATCACCCTTGATGAGTGCAAAGCAATGGGACAAATTTAAAATATCAGTGCCTAATTCTAATTTGCAATTTAAAAACCATTGCCTGAGGTAAATTAAACTTTTAATGGCCCTGTAAATGAAGCCTTGGAAATTTTCAGGATTTAGGATCTTCTTTAGCCTCTTGCAGCTGGGTATAATAAATTTCAAATGTAACCCACTTTCTGATACCCCCAAGTCTGTTTTCTTTCCACACCCTCCAGCAGTTTTCATTTTCTACTCCTACTCTTCAGTCCCTGAATTGTTCCAACAGTGTGACAATTCTCTCATGGGCTGGTACCAATATACCGCGACTAGTACAGCTGCTGTTTGTTTTGACAAAGCCTGCTATTTTATTTCTGATCTTTGATCATAAGTCACTCATCTTTTCCACTTCCACAATTTTGGTAATAAAAATCTAAAAAATGAGGAAAGTGTAATTTAAATATCTTAGGTAAGGTACTTAGTAAAACCCAAAAGGTRTTACGTGAATGTAAGTGGAAAAGGAAAATGTGTTTCACATGCAACCCAGGGCTAGCAGACTTACAATGATAAAAGAATTACTTTGGTAATTATTTGAAATCTTTCAGTTGAGAGCAATTATATATCATGTTATGAAACTACCTAGCCAGGAAAAAAAAAAAAAAAAATTGCATTTGGGAAAAATATTTTCCAAAAACAATGGAACAATTTTGGGACAATATATGATTTTTCACTTGAGTCTACAGTCCACAGAGAAGATGACAGACTGATATTTTAATGYGAGCTGCTGTAAGAATTTTCCCCTTGAAAATATTTTGGATGAGAAATACTCACAGAGAGCTCTATGCCTCTGTAACATCCAGCTAAATATTAAGTTGTCCCAGATTTTGCTCACCTTCCTTTTCTCCATTCTAATTTTTTTTTTTTTTTTCCCATCAAAGATGGTGTTACATCTCATGAGTCATCCTTTCCTATGTTCTGAAAGTCTGGTCACACGCCCGGGGCAGCTTTCACCACCTTATCAGACAAAGTAGAGCAATGGGAAGGTGTCAGAGCCATTTACAAGTGCTCACTGTCTTGGAAAGGGTAAGGAGGCACTGAGGGCTAAAAGCAGGGCTGACAGGAGGTGAGGCTGAGGATGTCAACATAACCAAGAGACACAAAGTTGATGATATCCAAGTACCACAGATAGTAAAATTATTTTCTTTCTCATATAAATAATGGTATTGTGCAACATTTTATTGCCTTGACTGCACAGCTGTCTTGAGTACTTCAGGGATTTATGAGGACTACAGTTTACAAATTTCTTTTTTTCTGCATGTAAAAGGAACAAAACTTCTAGTAAATTATAACTATTCAAGCAATAGAAAGCCTAAAACCATTTTTTAAAAAAAAGTTACATTGAAGACAACACCGTATGCTTACATAAAAAAACAAATTGTTATTAAATCTGTAGGCACCATTCARATCTCTGCATCAGTGCTGCACTGGAATGTGGTACAGCAACAGTTTCACATTTTGGCTGTGGCACTATGGCACAGTTATTACACAGCTGGAAAGGAAGATGCAGGGGATTTTTGATATTCWCTCATGTACTTGGCTTCAGTCTGTGTTCATATCAGAGCACATATGAAGTGACCTATTTAGCTTCAATCCTGTAGTAAGCTTTTCTTTTTCATAGCCATTAAACCCTTTTCTTTTTTCTTTTATAGTAAATTTTGGAACTTTGAAAGTATCTGGCATGCTGGTAATCACTAGGAATTTTGCAGTGTTAATACATTATGCTTTCTTCCTCCTCTTTGACTTGCAGGGTTAGATTTCTATTGGGATCTTCCAATTCAATTGCTTTCAGATTTTTTCTAGATTCAGATTAAACCAATCCTTAGCCTCCTCTACTTATGAAGTTTGCAGCTGCAGCTCATGATAGATTTGGGGTTCTCATAGTTGTGATAATTTGTTACATTGGCATGCGTATAGATAAATCCAGGCTTACAAATAATTTATTAAAATAATTCATAATTAATTGAGTTTATAGCTTGCCTTTTGGTGAAGCACCCCTGGATGCACAGCATTAAAGGTTCTATTGAAGTGTGGCCTGATTAACTGATTAATAGATTTTGCTTTTTACAGGAGCTTCTTACATATGTGAGCATAATTATATTCTATCACTTTCAGGGAAATATTGAGGCAGAGAAATGCTTTGGTCTTGTTATTTAATTAATTTCATGTKCTGTGAAAAGGCCAGATTGACAATTTTCCAGAATCAAGTTCTCTTTATTCATAGCACTATTGAGCACTGAACTGATCTCCCACTTGGTACCCACATCCCCCTTGTGCATACCAGTGTGTTCCAACCTCCAGCAGAATTAATGTAGAAGGATCAGTTTATTGCAGAATGCTGATTTGTCTTGAATTTAATTATTTTAATTCTTCTTATTTTCTAATTCTTTTCTCTGTCTTCCAAAGACTTTTCCTGTGGTAAGGTTAGGATTTGCCCTTCCACAATATCTTTGGAAACTTCAAGTGTCATCTCTTTTGTTAGAATAACCGTGGGTTTGGAGTGCAAGATGGTAGCATTCAACCCTTGCGAAGTATTAAACATAAAAAAGACCATGATAGCACTACCTTCTTTGTAGGAAAGTTAAAAAATCTCTCYTAACTGGCATTTGCTAAGAAGGTAGACATATTTTTAGAAAATATTTGAAAGTGCATTCACTTGTGTATCTGATGTGTGGTTTCTTAAAATCTTCCAAAATCTGTACAGAAATAATCTGAGAATTTATAGGGATATTTTGTATATTGCTAGTGATAACTATTTGTAGGAGTGACAGATGTATGTCYATATTCCTACAATCTTTTACCCATAAAGAGAATGCTATTTGTAAAGCACCTGCAGGAAAAGAAAAATTAAGATTAGTTTCATCTACTTCAGATGAACAAGTATTTCAAGCCAGCATGAAAATTACAGGTGCTTTACAGAAAGAAGYATATCACTTCCTATACAGTAGCACTTGAAATTAAGAAGAGACAAATGATAAAACTATAGTGTTCATTACCATAAGCAGTGAAGGCTGACTGGGTTTGACAGGAAAAGCTTCATTGCCCATACAGCAACAAGTTGATATATAGCAAGCAACTAGTGCCACAAAGCTTGTGAGGAAAATACAATTTCTTCTAATGAAAATTGCCTATGCGTACTTGTTCCTTATCTCCTGACATGAGCTGCACTCTTGTGCACGTTGTTTTGTCTCTGGCCYTTGAAAGTATTTAAGAATAAACATTTCTACATTTTGTGGCATACCTTAGTTGTTTGGAGGGTTTGTTTTGTATTCAACTCCTTTTCTACTACTGCATTTTGTTGTTGACTTGAAACACTTTCTGAAATTTTATTTTTGTGCCTTTGAGACATGTTGCTGGTGCATGTGGCTCCTTCAAATTCTTTCTTTCTTTGCTAGGACTTTTTGTCAGAGATGCATATAAGTAAAGCTGGTACTGGTATTAAGGTTTCGCAATTTCACTAYTGAGGGAGATTAGCATTTCATCCCATCCCAGTTTTACTATTTTTCTGTTCTTCAGTGGTTATTTTTTCAYAGGTTAGATCCTGGAGGCTGTGTTTGTTTATGCTGACTGCTGTTCAAAGCAGGGACACAGTCAAGTGTCATTATAGTGACATTTCCTTGCTCTGCACTCCTTGCCCAGGACTTACCTGAAACACTGTAGGCAATTAAGGTGTATTTCATTAGAATAAACGGTGCATCTCCTAGGCCAGGGGGTWTTCACAGACTAAAACATTCACCTTGCAAAGTAACCTTTCTTTCTTCTCTAATGATTGAAGTTTTTGCTGACTAACTACTATAGTGAATAGATCTCCTCCACATGATGCAAAATAATTCTTACCAAGAAAACAAGCCTGAGTCCTCTGTTTCCTTGAGTGAAAGATTTAGAGTTAA
This sequence comes from Mixornis gularis, assembly GCA_003546035.1. NCBI lineage: Eukaryota > Metazoa > Chordata > Aves > Passeriformes > Timaliidae > Mixornis > Mixornis gularis. The sequence goes on along the minus strand of QVAJ01000152.1, from coordinate 1,675,285 downwards.
ATGAGMAAGCAGCAAAGTTTTAACCCTAAATTGTGTTTCCTTCCAAAATTACATCTTTCARCCGTGACACTAAAGTCCTGGAAATGCCTTTGTAGCAGAAAATTGTGAGARGAGATCCTTCAGCTGCTACCATGATTCACTGCTGCCCTAAACTTTCCCTGTATTTGCAATGTCAGGACTCCTGCTCCTTCACCTCTCCTGTGTATCACAAACAGTAGCAATTCCTATCTGTAGCTCTCTACTGTTTCAATGAATCATTTTGATCTCGGTCTGAGCAAGTTTCTAAAGCAACCTTCCTATACTCCTGAGGCAGCTTTGTCAGAACACCTCTGTCCCAATCTTCCACATTGCTGGGATCTGGATCTCTCTTGCCCAGAAGCGCACTGACATGGAAAAAATTCTATGGTGCTTTTGAAGCATGCAAAAGCGTGAAAAAAATATGAACACTCCAAGGAATTTTAATGAACTTTATTCCTGTCTTTGCATTCTTTTTGTTGTTGTTGTTGATTATGAGCTCTGCATCAAATCAACTCTCTCTGTTATATCTGCCTCTTTTTGTGGGGTTCTGGATGGAGAGCTGACACATTTTTGGAGTCAGCATAGTCAAACTGGCATGCCAGCCTCATCATTTTAAGCAATTTTGAAATACGAAGTGAGATGGTAAGTAAYGTTACAAAAAGAAAAGCCCAAGTACTTTGAATATAAAATGTTCTCTCACAATCTTTTTTTTTTTTTCACCCCCAAGAAGATTAAATTAGTTCAGTACAGCTCTGGTTATAATGATCTGATTCCTGATGCTAGTGTGATTAAACTGGGTGCATTAAAGTAAGCAATGATAAATTAAAAGCACAGTAGAAATCTTAGTGGGTGTGAACAGATGAGTAATCTTAATTGGAAATGAAATATGCCCATTATTGTGTGCTATAAATGSACTTTTATATTATAAATTGAAGAGATAACTACTTGATGTGTGGTGCAGTGCCACGTTAGAGAGAAGTTCAGTACAAGTGTCTGTAGCAAAGCCTTTTCTTAGTTCATTAAGGACAAACACAATTTTCCAAGGKGCCTCAGTAGCATTTCTTTGCATGTGCAAAACTAGATGCAAACGATGACCTTTATGTTGAACATTCAAAATTTTTAAAATACTTGTAGCAAGTGCCTTGTAAATACGTTTCCTAAAAGTGGTTTCACAATATATTCACATTCATTTTTCTTCCCAGCACTTTCCAGACTAAATAACACAGCCAGTACTGTTTTGAAATCCATACAAAATGACAGAAATCTGAAGGAAAACAGTGATTACTTAAAGCCCAAAGCATCTAACAAAAATCTGTGTCTTTCAGTTTAATAGTTCCACATGACCAACATGTACAATKGGATATTCCATACAGAATATAGGAAATATAATTCTCATAATTGGCATTTATGACAACTTGTTTTTTTATTCCAAAATAATATTCACTATTATCTTGTTTCATTAGTAGAGTCTCYCATGAAATTTCCATTGCTGCTCTGTAGGAAGAGAAAAATGGTCTGTGTGGGTTGGGTTAGCTTTTGATAACACAAAACCTCATTTAATCCTATTGAGTCAAAACTTTCCTATCCCTGTCAAATTTCAAGAGCCTGTTACATACTATTCCAGCTGAGAACAAACTCAAAGAAATGTTTAAGACTGTCCCCCCTGTGATTGCTGTGTCGAGAACTACTTAGATGCTGCATTCAAAAAAAGCAATTAAAAAATCTCTCCTTTCCTGGGATCTAAGTATTTCAGAGCATTTCATTCTCTGGAAGGAAGTCTAAGGTATAATTTTCACTTCTACCACATCATATAACTTTGTTGACCTTAAATGAAGTGGTAGTCTTAAAGAGTGTAAAACCCAAAAAAWTTTGTCACTAGAATTATGAAAAAGAATAAGAAAATTAGTCCCAGTTCTTGTCTCTGTAACCTAGAGCTCAAAAATTATACAAATGAGAGAATTTTCTTCTGAAACAAAGATTTGACCCATAGAGCCGGAGGATCAGTGAAAGAAGTGATCATATAACTTCTACTCTAATTAGGCTGCAATACAGCAATGAACYGACCTAGATAATTAACTGAACAAAGAATAACCATGTCAGCTCTGGGTGCTGACAGCTGGTGCTCTGTGTTTGCCAACATGCTCTGTTGTGTTAAATTTAGTTACGCTGAAATATCCTGCATATATTGTAATTGAAGTAAAAGATTTTATTTTGCCATTTAGGAGAGCTGTTCTTCATGCAGCTCAGCAATCTGAGGACTGAAGGTTACAGGGACAGAGAACTCGCTAAATTGGAAACTGTGATCTAATAACTTCTTTTTCTACTTTACACCTCTGACCCTCATTTTAAAAATTATTCACATGCGGGTGACTGCCAGATTCTTGCTGTCTGCTTTATACAACATTTACACTGATCCTAAACTGCACAGGATCTGAAGCAGCCACCTTATGAGCTCATATATCACATTTATAAGCATCTCCAGAGACAGGTAGTGCAGAGATGCAGATAATGCAGAAAGATATTCTGTAGACTGCAAAGTTTGAGGGTTTGTAGTCTTGAATTACAAGTGGAAAACAAGGTATGGTCTGGCTCTGGCACATTTTGCTTATGCTAGCTCAATTTGACTGAAGCACAATTTATTTGCTTCTTTTCTGAATGATAACAAAATGAATCTATGAGCTAATCCCAAGAAAGTATGCAAAATTAGTAAATGTCCTGCTTTAGAGACACTAATACTGGAATCAGCTTTTTTAGTTGGTCTAAGGAAGACTGAGTGTGTTAAACCTTACATTTAGTATATGTTGTAAGTCTTATGTATCATTTCCATTTTATTCGAGCATCAGAGGTAGCATAATGAGAGGACAAGGTTTAGGGTGATCTTTATTCTGTTTGTTTTTTGGTTAAGTAAATTACATCACTGTGTCCAGTGTGTGCCTTTTATAAATCTAAAATGAATAGATTTCTGTCGCTCTCCAAAATTAGACTAATATTAATGAGAACCTCAAAGTATGTTATTCATTTTTTCCCTGTTAAATCTATAGACATTTTTTAATAGAAGAATTATACTGGCTGCAAGATGAGTGAATTTGAATAAGTGAATTCCTACACAATCAAATTCAGAGCAAACCCAGTATTTGGTAGAGATTCAATGCATTTGCAATACTTTGGAGTAGAGTCTCAGTAAAAAAAATGCTAAGGCCTACTCTCTCTTAGGGATTTTTTTGGAATTGGAAGGCATAACAGTGCATGAAGAATATAAGTGCCTCTGTATAAACTAGTACTAAACCTTAACTTTATGCAAGACACTTATAACCATTTGATCCTATTCAAACACCCCTTTTCCTTGTGCCCCAGAGCTCAGGAATTTGCAAGAAAATGATGTACTGCTTCAGGTGTACAGTTAGGAAACATTTATAGCTATATACAAGATAATCTTTCCAGCTGTAGTTGGGGATGATGTTCTCGTACCTTTCTTATTATGACAGTAATTGTAACAATTGTTAAACAAAAAGGTGAAAATTCAGTTGTCCTAATGGAGCTAAAATCTGTCTCCTAGAGACAGTCTTAATCACTGGGTTCCAGATTTGAACATGCTTCTCGAACTTAGCCCAGAAAGTGTTTGCTGGCTCTGAGTCAAATGGCATAACTTTTCTTGTGTACATTCTTAAACTGTCTTGTTGTTCCCAAAATGATGTTTCTGCTATGCAAAGTGACAACTRGGAACAGCTCTTAGCACATTCTGTGAGTGGGGTTTGATCTGTGCCAGCAAGGTCAAACGTTCCTTGGGAATAATCAGGAGAGAACATTTGCTAACAGGTGAGTAGATGTGACCGTTCTAGATTCAGGTGTGAGCTAAGGAACCTGTGAGCCTGGAGCCTTTCTTTGCACRCTCAAATGTGTAACTTGAAGGACAATGGACCTTTGAGCACAGCCAGAGGCTGCTGATATACACAAGGTTAAAGACACCCATATGAATGATTTTCACTGATAAAGGCCTAGAAGTCTATGAAATGCCCAGGCAGTAGCATTTCCCCATAAGTTTAGAAGTTATAATTTAATAGCAGAGTCCTTAAATCTTATGTAATATTTACTAGTAGATGTGTGCATGCCTTTGGTGCTGTTCTGTTAACAATAAATTGGCAAAGATAATAATATGCTCCGGAAGGGATATAACACTGAACATTCAACATTTCCTTGATTACCAGAGATGCTTTTTAACATATAGTTGAGAAATTCTTCATTCTTTATTTGGATTTTTTACTTTGCTTTCTCTTTTCATTTATGCTGTCTTTGGTGGACAGTTTCAGTCCTGTAACTTGGCATGAGGCTGGCAGGCTTCCTCACTGGATTTATCAAAGGCAACCACACAAATGAAGAAAGTTCAGACTGACATTCTCTGAGGTTTTACAGTTTAAACAAATTCACATTGGCCTTTTTTTGACTATAACTCTCCTTACACACCTTGCATTGCCCTCTTTTTTTATGTTGCCCTCAGACTAATTACCACCCTTTAACCTGCAGTGACTTTAACATCAAATCTCTTTTCTGTAGCTATCAGTTGTGCAGGTTGAAGTAAATGGCTTAAAGAATTTGGGACTGTGGTAGAATTGGAAGACAATTAATAGGGTGCTCTTCCTATGTTTTATTGGATGACACTGCCACCCTGTGAATTCATGTCCTATTCCTAAATAGATATACACGTGTCCATTTGGAAAGGACACCCTCTGTGTTTCTGTCTCTTGGCATTGAAAATAGTGAGTGGAACATTCAGTGAGTCTTTTATTTCACATACACTATTTTATTTCATTTTGTGTTCCTTAGCATGACTTAGAGAAAAAAATTAAATGTAAGAAATAAAAACTATTTAGCATCAGATTTTGCATATGACAACCCAACTAATGATTCAGTAATTATCGACTTCCAAGAAGGCTGACTAATATATCTCGAAATAGATTTGATTTGATCAGCTATTGGAAATTACATCCTTTTCAAGGAGCTAAGTTTAGAAGCTTGTTCTTATATCAATATAATGCATTTGCTCCAGTAAACATTTTTCCATCTTGGTATTAACAGTTCCTCAATCTTAAAGAAGTATTTCTTACATATAAATACTTTAATTTTTAAAGTAAGCTATCTGACTCCGTGAAGGTACTCTGAATAGCTCACAATAACAGCTCATAGCTGCCTGTTATGCAACCAAAGCTGTAAGACATCCTTGGCATGTTGCAGGCTTTTCATAAACACTGGAATAGGATCCATTATCATATCTGTCAAACCATAGTGTAAGTGAAAAATGTAAGCCCTGCCTCCTTACTGTAACAAGATAGTCCTGGAAAGTCATCTTTGTGGCTGTCAACACAGCATGAATGTATCTCTGGTGCACTTAAATTCTTTTCAGTTCTCCAGCTTTTTATGTCACAGTGTTGCAGGAAAGACCAAGTCCATATTGGGCTGGATGTTTTCTCAGGTTCTTGTGGAAATCAATGTCAGAGATAATCAGTAGCTTTGCATGCTAAGGGAGAGTAACTATTCTAAAATATAAAAACAGCTATGGGAGTCATGTGAGGTTTTTCAGTATGTTCCAAAGCTTGCAGACCAAATGTCTTCAATCTGTAGGCAGAAGACTATCTAGGGAAAGAGGGATCTGCTGTTCTTTTAGCTTATTTCTTGAGTAATTAAAATTGGGAGGTTTTTTATGAGTTTTAAKTCTACAAATATAATTTGTGGTCTGCTACTCATACTGGCTGTTGTGTGTTCCACACTCATTGGTTTTAAAGATTCAGTGGCCATATTCTGTTTCCATGATGTCTGCACAAATCTTATTCTCCTGGAAGTGGAGGAAGTCAAAAATGTTCTCTCATAGACTACAGTAACATTGATGAGGAGTATTAAGGAAGATATGCTTCAGCTGCTGTTACTTATATCTCCCTTTTTGCATGTTGGAAAAAATGCTTTGATCTCTAGACAGTCAAATACTTTTCTCAATAGTTAAATTCACATGACAATAGGGGCAACACAATATTTCTCTAGCAGAATGGATGTTTGAGAAATCTAAGGTATTAATTCTAAAACCTTCAATTGTGATCTTGGAAAAATCAGGCAATGTAGTACTGAATGCATAGCTGGAAACCTTCTAAAATGTCTTTTTGTTAAAGAAGTTAAAATTACTAAAGGAATGTTTCTCTTCTGAGCTCCTGTAATGTAGTAAAGGTTTTTGTGAGTTTTCCCATCTATTAACCTCTTAAAAAAAATACGAGAATCTATTAGAACAAGGATTGTGAACAGAGTTGTAAGTGAAAGTTCACACTGAAATACACAGAGGGCATTGCAGAGCCACTTACCTGGTGTCAGTTAAGATAAAGCAGACAAACTGCTAAAAAAGAGAACTTTCCCTTTTCTATGGTGCATTTCTAAAAGCAAAACTTRTCTTAGTCATTTCGGCTTCATTTAGCCTGTAACACACTGTGATAGGTGTTGGTAAGATACAGGGTGTGGCAWTTCTGCTTGCTTTATTTCAAATACAGCCTAACTTAGAAAAAAAAAAATAAATCCAGACATCCTTGGAATAACAGGACCAGTGTTTTTAAAAGCTGGGATGTAAGAGAATTATAGTACTGAAGAAGTCTGGTTTACCTACATTATTGTTTTCTAAGTTATTTGTTGGAAAAAGGCAATATCACTGTTGTTAGTATCCAACTGCAGAGTAGGTTGTATTGCCTACACAATTCCAGATGTATAGATGATAGAGTGTATGAAGAAGTTAATTATTAAAATGTACAGAGATTTTTTATGATTGAAGAGTGCTTTATGAATAAAATATTTTTAGCTTTGGTGAGGACCTAAGATACTTCAGGGATTTTACTGAGTCTGCCTTCTCAAAAGAAGGGTGTCTTTACAACACACCTTTCCATACAACTTCCATCCCCACGGTTAGAATAATKCTGTGTTATGAACAAATGGATTTCAGGTCTGTCTTTTTGTACTGAGACAAATTCGATTATAACATTAGACTTCCCAGAAAACCATGCCAACAATTGGGTGATGATGGGTTCTTTTCAGTGCTTAGCTGTTTAAGATGAACCATTTTGAGTTAATATACAACCATGAGTGGTGATGTGTTTTCAAATGTAATTCAGAGTATTTAAAATCTAGAGCCACCTYGAAGGGTGTGTTGCTTCAGAAACACAGGGAAGATATTAATACATATTTTGATAATAAAATTATATATAATATACATATAAATCATATAATCATAGAATATTCTGAGTTGGAAGRACCCAGAGGGATCATCAGAGTTCAACTCCTGGCCCTTACACAGGACACCCCAAGAATCCCAGCCTGTGCCTGAGAGCATTGTCCAAACACTTTTTGAGCTCTGTCAGGTTTGGTGCTGTGATCACTTCCCTGGGGAGCCTGTTCAGTGCTCAGCCACCTCTGGGTGAAGAACTTTTTTCTAATATCCAACCTAAGCCCTCCCTGACACAACTTCAGGCCATTCCCTTGGGTCCTGGCACTGGTCACCTCRCTAGTGAGGAAGCTCTAGTGAGTAGGCTGCTGTGAGGTCTTCTCTCAGTGTTCTCTTCTCCAGGCTGAACAAGAAGAGCAGRACAATCCCCTCCCTTGCCWGGCTGGTGATGCTGTGCCTGATGCCCTCCTGGACACAGCTGGCACTCCTGGCTGACTCATATTCAGCTTTCCATCAACCATTGACTTGCCATTTTACTAAATAAATACCCTGATTTTCCTCATCCCTAGTGGCTGTGTCAAATATTAAAGTAGTGAAGGTCATTTGTTTTCACTTCTCTCATCAAAGTCAAAATGATTAAATTTGTTTCTGTTCTTGTGAATCACAAGTAAAGACAGCATCTACTTCTAGTTTCRTTGTGTTTTCTCAGTGTTTTTGACAGGATAGATCTGGACATCTCCTAAACCTTAATATTTCCTAAAAAGTTGCTCAGTTTGTTATTTTATGGGAGTGGATATTTTGTTTTATTTTATGCCCAATTGTTGCTCCTAATTGTTGTGTTGCAATAAAGATCCCACAGCTCCTCTGGACGTTCAATGGCTAAATTTTACACTGTGTTTACATTCTAATGATGATTGTAGTCTTTTGAGTGCAGTTTTCATACTGAGTGTCTGTTAGAATACCTCCACTCAAATCTGCATTTTCACATATTTACATGGATATACATTCTCAAAAAAAAATCTTATGTGAAGACTTAATGTTCTGGATATGTACTGAACAATACTGAGGGGCCAGTGTAATGAAATCAAAAAGGTCTGATTGTATGCAGATATTAGATTTGGGTATTTTTCAGGTATTTAGGTAGACAGGGATCAAGCTGTCTCTAATCTCCCAATGATATTAGARATCATAAAAATTCATGAAGAATCTTTTAAGCTGTGAAAAAGTAGTAAAGTCTTGTTGGATCAGTTATTGTGTTCCAACTTATTTGACTGCAATAGGAAATACATAAATATATCCAAGGACAAAACCCTGCCTTTGAGGTTTGAAAGCTTGATGATGCTGTACTTTTTTCGGACACAAAAGGTGTTAAATAGTTTCAGAGACCTGAATGGACCTGTAATGAATCTCAGTAATGAAGAAGTTACTCAGAATGAATAGAGATAATTAACAGATTGAAGTTCTGCAAGCAACAAGTAATTGGATKGTTGGTGGATAATTTGTTTCCAGAGACATTTTTACTATCTGGTCATATGCTATATTTTTTCTTATCTTTTTATTCAAAAGAAAATTGTCTTCAAATCTTGGATTATCCCCAGTGTGATCTTGGATATTAAGTTACTAGAAGAGAAAGGTACCATTTAAAAATACTCTTTTAGCTGTGTTGACAAGTCTCATTTTAATTTTAAATAGCAGTTGTTTCTATTTTGTTATGATGATTGTACAGTCAGAATCCCATAGGGATTGATATAAAGATTGTCTCTCTATTTTTTGGGCACTGCACATACTATTAGTAGTGACGGTCTTATTACCATCTTAGTGATGGTAATCTCATCAGAAAGGCCAACAGGGAAAGTGTATAGAGCTTCAGAGGATCAAACAAAACTGATGKGCAAATGATAGATTTGACATCTGAAATGACTCATTGAACCTGCATTTGCACACATTGCTGGACTCTGGCATAAAGACAACCCTGGATCATGGACAGTCTGATACAAACCTGTCCTGTATTTCCTTCCTTTACACATGGTAGAACTGGGGTTTCTTTTCAATCCTATAACCTTGTCCTATAAAATGTCTTTTGTTCCTCTCTGCAGTAGRGTTGAAATTGCTGCTCTTTCCCTTCCCTTTATGTTCAGCCCCCATATGGACAGCTTTACTATTTCATAGTAGATTTGCCTTCTGCCAAATACAGTATGTGTTCTCCTGCTTTCCATCTTTTGCACATATATATTTTGTTCCTTGCCTTCTTTCTTATCTGGATGATTTTTAAATAGTCTAAGAACTATTCATAATGATTTTTAAAAAAACATGTAGTCAGTGCCTCTGGCCAACTTAATTTGATGGAGTTTTTTTCAAGATTAATGTTAGTGTCAATTGTATTTTTTTCTCCTTAGGAATTGTTTTAATGACTCTGTCACTTGGTAATCCATAGCCCTTGAAAGCAAAGCAAAGTACATTGCTTTTCTGCGCACTAACTCAACAATCCAGTCAGCTAGAACAGGCAAAATGGAACACACAACCTAATATAATTTACATTGATTGGATATCAACTTCAGTTACTACAATCTAGCTGTCTAGAAGGATTGGGAATTTGGTGGCCGTTCGTTTGTGGTTTTGTTTTGGGGAGAGAGAAGATAACGTGAAGACAGTGTGGTTTTGTATTGATGATGGGTACTTAGAATAAGCTTCTCTGAGTTTTTCTCTGGGGCACTTAGAATTCCCTAGTCTTGGCAGAAGAAGTACAATTCCATTAGGAATGGGATAGTAGGAATKTCCTTTTAGTCTGATGAAGACAGACAATTCTCTATTTTTTTATTATAAAGAACTGTGTGATTTCTGACAATGTGTCACATAACCTCATTGCTGCTTACTGATTGGAAAAGCTTGTTCTATTTCATCTTTTATTGTCTCCAAATATGAGCATTTGACAGAAYGATATAAAAAATAAATATTTTTCACCATTATATGGAATTTCTTTTTAGCCACAGAAATCCAATTAAGYTCACACAATGATGTCCTCCAACGTYAAAAAAATGTAGTCAGAGATAATACCAGTTAAACATTGGGTGTGTTTAATCTAAATTGGAAAGGATCTTGTTGGATCAAGGCCTGACTTGTTAAAGTTTGTGCTATGCTTGTCACTAAGAAGAGCAGCGAATTATATTCTGTTTTATGGCTAATTTACTATGGGTTATTGCAGATCCAAGTTTCTTTCTGCAGGCATGAGGAGATGTGCATATCTTCTCTGATAATRATGCTTAGAAGCATCCCATGATTCTGAGTACCATTTTCTATACTGATCTGTATTATTTCAATGTCAGGATCCAATGTACAGGTTGTCTATACCTTATAACTATTCAGTAAATTTTCTTTCTTGACAGTTTTGGAGGTTTTTTTACTTCTCCCTCCACAAACGGTTTCCTTAATTTGGTAAAAAAATTTTAAGAGACAGTATTTTTTTTTTTTTAAGAGCAGACATTGACTGAAAAATTCTGGTAAAAAAGAAAATAAAAGTTGGTGACTTTATAATCTACATCCCATTTTTTGCAGTAGGTCACGATGTCAAGTCATCACTTTCAAGTATCCCTGCAGCTACAGAGGACAGAGTGTTAGAACTATATTATTACCAAAGACATTTGATATTTTAAATGGTGATATTGCATCAGGAGTACTCTCCATGCCTTAAGCATGAACAACTCTCATGTAATGTTACTAACCTAAAAGAGGGGATTGAATTCAGTGTGGAGCAAGTAGGCAATCAGCAGAGTTTCCATCATCATCCTATGGAAAATTGTTAGTTGTAAATTTAGTAGGGGTGGAAAATATTTATTTCACTTAATTTTGATAGAAGTACATTAATAATTATAACACCAAATATAAATGGATGGATAAAAAGAAAAGAACATATTGTGTCATTATTTGASAATTTATGATTAAGTTCCTAAGACAGCTTGGCAAGGTACATAAAAATGATCATTGTTCCCCCTTACTGTCATAGTTAACAGTTTATCAAATGAATATCCATGCGCAGGATGATATAATTGGTTGATTGAATTCTCTTYTTATTTAGTTGAAAACTGTCATTCTGATTGCACAGACTTTACAGGATAGAGTGCAACTGCTAAGTAAATGTCTTTTTGGTGGGATCAATTCAGAAAGGTGAAAATAGACTGCAGGTAGGCTGATTTGGGCCGTGAAAATTAATGTACAGGCCATGGTGTGAAAAGGTTAAACTTTAAGCTTTGAAACAAACACGAAAGCAAGGAAAGGTACTTTTGGAGAAAATTAACTGAAGAAAATATGGTTTTAAGAGTCTACTTGCATGCCATTGGCATCCTAGCAAAATGCTATAGGCATATATATATAGCTATAGCTTGCATGCTATAGGCATCCTAGCAAAAAAAAAAAAGCCAACAGGAACCTAACATAAATGATATAACTGCATCATGAAATGACACATGGGTTCAGAGAGAAAGGGGAGTCTGAGCTTGGTGTACTAGGCAAGCCCAGTGGGAAGTCCATTATCCCATGGGAAGACTTTAAACATTGCTTAAACTGCATTAAAAAGGAGTGGCACAGTATTACTGCCCAGGGCCTTCTTTTTACCAGCTGTGATTTCTTATTGAAGTGCTTTGTGGAGATATAAGACGTTGAAACACAATGCAAATTGAAAGATTAAAGATTTAGKTCAAAATTTTGACACAGAGATTATATGAACTGGAACCATAATTCATTGGTGGGATTCTTGTTGTGACTGTAATCCAAAGCCTGAGAAATTACTCATCTATGAGCACATATATGAGAAACCTGACATTAATGAAKCTTGATGGTGTGATTCATACGACTGGAATGATAGATAGCATCAGTGGTGATGGGCTGTGTTAGTGGATGGAAAGAATCAGGAGACATTTTATGCAAGAAGTCTCTTTCTGTGTGAGGCTGAAAGATGATGACTGGCTCCCTAAGGACATATTTGTTTATTGCCCTGAGCTTTCTGTCTTTTTGTCTTTCTGTAGAACTTTCTCACGCAGCTTCATGAAAACAATGTCTATTCTTAGAATGTTTACATACYYCTCCTCTGAGAGAAGAAATGATTGATGGTGATGTCCACCATCCAGGTTGAGAGGTGGCGACCTCTGTAGCCAATCTCTTGACCTCTGTACAAATGTATAAAGGAGTTAGATTTGTAAATAAAGTAGAGAGTTTTGTCCCTCACTGCGATGCTCTGTGCCTGCTTCTTTTTCTGTCCCCGAAGTGGGACATGCCCAGCCTCGGCCAACAACATTTGTTATTTTAGGAAAAAAAAAAAAAGAAAATTACACACCTTTGTTATCACAGGAAACTTTAATCTGAGAGGCTCACTAGAATATTTACCAAAAGCTAAATATGACTAGATTCCTAAAAAATATAGATTACATATTCATCAGTCAAAAGGGGCTGTCCAAGGTGTAGGAAAAACTTTTCATTAGGTATGATTTCATTCTGGAAAAGAACTGTGATCTGAATAATATAGAGAAAAAATAACAAAAGGGAAAATGTGAAAAGTTTCTGGAGTCACATTAAAACCATTTTATTATGTAAAAGAAAAATGTGGAAAACACACATATTTTTTAAACTATGTGTTGGTTAAGAGTAGAAATGGAAGGAAATGGATAGCTAACCAAGAAAAAGGGAAAATTACACYGTTTAAGGTAATAGAACTACTTCATAGAAAATGGATAAAAGGAAGGGAAAATCCCCCCTCAATGACAGATCTTTGAGAAACTTTTTAAGAGTAAAGAATTTTCACAGTAGTACTAGTATAGTATAATATTACTTCTTAATTTAGAGAGAAAAATAACAAAAAATCAATGTAACACACATTAAAGAGCAAGGTGGTAAGTCTGAAAAATCTACCACAAACTGAGTTGCTGTAGTTTTAGAGAGAGAAAAAAATAATTGCTCATTGCCTATGTGCTATTTAAAATCCATGGCTTGGAAGGGGCACACCAAATCATAGGCGACAAAGCTTGAAAACGATACGGCACATTGTGAAGTGGTAATAAGAAAGACATGTTCCTGACACAAARCCATCTGGATTCCTTATAAGTTGGCAGAACTGAATAAAATATTTTATYGTTATCAAATAGAAAGGAGTTCATGTGATCAGTGTCTTCTAGGCAGGGGACACTAAACTGTCTCACAGGCCTTCCGCCAAAACTATACTTGGGAGGATGAATGCACATCAGCATGTTTAGATAAAGTAAGTACAAGAATTTTATATTTGTGGTTTTTTGCTGCCATAATTACTATTGGTATATTTTGTCCAATTCCTGTGCTCTAGCTCGAAATAATAATGAAAACTGGAGAAGGTTCAAATAAAATCAACTTCTTATGTTACTACTTGTTAGAGAATGTTCTCTCAGGGACTGATGTCCTGAATTGTGCTAATTCCAGTTTAGGATTTGCTATTGACTTCCTTCTTATTTTACTTAGTCTCTTTTCTCAGTCATTACAGTCCTGTGTTGGAGATCAGAGATGACTACAGACAGTCATGGGAACATAGATCATGTGRTTAAAATCTGGTAGTGGCAATAGGTTGGCAATAGATTTGAATAAATCTTTGGCTTTGATTGATAATTTAACTTTTTTTCATTGTGGTCTGCTCTCTGTCTTTGAGCATGGCACTTGTCTAAGTAATAAATGTGTGCTTAAGTGTGCACATTTCTCACTGTTTTACCATATTTACCAGAAAATTTTCCTTTTTTTTAGATTTCTAGTGAGAAAGATTGAGAACCTGATAAATGCTGTATTAGGTGGGAACTGAAGATCTATCTAGCCCACTGTTCTTCCCYCAACAGTAACAACATTAGGTTTTACTTTGTCAGGAACTGTGGTGATAGAAGGTAACWAGAAATATGTTAAAAGAGAGAAAAGCCCTTCCCATATGCTTTCCCCATGTCCTCCCCCTCTCCCCTCACACTTTGCTCACCTCTCTCAACTCTCCTCCTACTCTGTCTTCACCATAAAATTTTGCAACCCAAAATTTTCAGCTTGTTGGAAAATTAAATTTTGCCTTCGTGCTGGTATCATTTTTGAGCTTTGTTTTATTATGAATATGTAAGAAACTGACTGATACTTAAAATACTAAACTGTATATTAAAACCACAAATACTTTGATAAATAGAAATGAATTCCCAAAGTGAGCCTGATATAGGTTGTTTTGATGTAAATCCCAAAAACGAGCCTTACACTGTTAGTTTTGATGGCACATTCTGCTGCAGTGGCACATGTAATGGAGAGAAGCTTTTTCCAAATGAAGAATTGTTGCCTAAAGGGTAGAAGAGGGGGGCAAAACAAAAGACAACACAAGTCCACCTAGGACATCTGTAATAGTGTAATTGAAGAGATTCTTTCTTCTYCAATGTTGAAAATAGAACAGATTTCTCCAGTTTATGTGACATAATCAAAAACTTCTTTGCAAGAAAACAGAAAAGCAAAGCTGCTTAGATAAGAYTTGAGTTGAACATGATAATATCACATCATGATGCAATCTACTGSTGAATCAATATTGGGCAGTAATGAGTAGTGCTGCACAAATATAACAGAGAAGTATTTGAGAACACTCATTTTCAGTTAAAGAATGAATCTGCTTTTCAATCCTCTCCTTAATTTCATGGTTGTGTCTTTAARCCAAGTTTATAATTCTACAAGTGTGCATATTGGTTTATATTTGTATTTGAATGATGTGCAGATTCATTTTTCATAAAACTTGCCAGATCATGTTACAATTTCTCATTGTCAAGGGCGACACAGCTCGAGACATTATGGCCCTCATTAATTGGTTCAATGCTTCTAAAAAACCTTTCAGRCACCTGCTAATATGTTAATTTCTATGGACTTCTGTGATTCTGTCATGACCTGCTCTATCTGTGATGAAAACATAGCACCAGTTTTGGTGTACACARAAAGTTTTGAATTCTATAAAGAGTTACCAAGCTCTTTTCTATTCATCTAAAATAAAGTCAAAGTGATAGAAAGAATTGTCTAATAATTCATGGCTTTCTAACATACCAAGAAATGGAACCTCTGGAGAGTGGAGTGTAAACACTATAAGTTTAGATTAGAAGTGAGGTCTGTATTTTCTAACTGTTGCAGTAAAAGGATGTAAACTTGCATTGTTCACTTGAGGCTTGGTGTTTCCTGCCTCACGCAGGAATTATTGGGTCAGCCTCATTGACTTTGCRTTGTGGCAGTAGATCTAAGCCTTACGATCATAGTAGCAATAAAAGTCACCCAACCCACCAAACCCTCACAAGTCATTTAGACTACTCAGTTGTGTACAGACAAGGCTTCAGTGTTCTGCTTCTTTCTTCCTCAGGCTCAGCTGCTCTATAATTTCAAGACAGTGCTCTCAGTCTTTGCTCAAGAGCAGTGAGCACGCTTTCCCCAGCTGGCACAGGGTTTGTTCCTTTTTGTGTTGGAATGATAGCACAAGCCACAGCAGGATAACACAGGTAACACAGGAGGCCTGAGCCAAAAGAACATGATGTTGTTTATAACTGGGGAGTCATGCTCACACGGTAGGGCAAAAAACCTGAAACACACAGAAGTTGCAGTAAACACTTATCAAATAGGTAGTAAAAAGGAAAATTTTCTTTGTTTGTCAGTGCTTGCTTGCTCTTCTAGGCTGCTTCATTTCTGACATTCAAGACAATCTGTTTTCAAAGGTATTAAAGACAAAAATAAAATTTTCAATACTTTAGGAATGGAAAGAAAAGTGAATAATGAGGAAATGTTTGTGTTGCTCCTCAAATCAAAGGGAAATTTGAAAGCATTAATAAAAAGACACTGTGAGTAGCTAAACCTGTGTTAATACCAGAGGGGTGACAGGATGATTTAAAACATAGTTACAATTAATTTTAAAGTGTTCAAAGGGGTAATCTCTATAACTGGAGGTGATCCTTCCTGAACTTTTACATCCTTTTTTTATTTGTCTTTTTCAGGGTCATAAGTATGTGATTATCTCTYGCAAATTGAAATGAGTATATGCAAATTAAATACTTCTTATACTGAAGGCAGACCTAAAAGTCTTGCCTACAGAGAGCACAGTTTTCATGAAGATGTAATATTTTTGACTGCCATGAAGCAACAGAAAGAGCAATGTTAGTAGATCAGTGTAAGATATTGAATCTGATTGTTTTTCAGCTGAAGTTTTTGGTCACAAGAACTGACAACCTCTTCTTCAGACCTCTTGAAAATGTCGTGGATGATCCTCATAGACTAACCATCTAACTGGGTCAATGGGTGGGTTTTTTGTGTATTCACAGTGGCTAAAAATACAAGATGGAGGTCACAAACCCTGATAAACAGACCCAAGGCACACACATATATTGAGCACCATTAGTTATGAATTTACCTTCTTTTTGTGATCTTAGAAAACAGCTAGAAAATTCTAATTCTCCCACTTGTTTCTTTGAAACAAAGAATAATTTTGGGAAGGGGATTAGGACAATATTCCTATTTTTTTRCTAGATTTGTCAGTCATGGTGGAGAGCTTCAGTCTATCAGACTCCAAGTCATGGATGGCAACTTCACTGCAAGAAAACCACATAGCAGGTAACGTACACGTTCTGCAAAAATGGTATTGGAATGACTTGTTAACTAAATGTCCTGGGAGACAAAAGTTTGCTGCGCATTAGTATTCACCCTCCCCATAGTCAAAAGCAGTCATCCAGCTACAATTTCCAGAGTTTCCAGCCTGTCTCCTCCCTTCTGCCCTCCCTTTTTATCRTATATCAATGGGTTTCGTGTTTCAGATCTGAATGTTAATGAATTATTAAAAATGCAATTATGACTACATATTTACACTTCAAAGCTTAAATGTGAGCTCTTTGCTGTTCACAAATATGATTGGTTCAGCAAAAAACTTAGGTCTGTTTCTTCTGCCTCTTCATAGGAATTTTTTCTCATGAATCTGTGCAAATATTACATACAAATGTAAAAATAGATGAAGCTATCCTCTAGATTATCTCAAATTAGTAATTATGAACAGAGATGATAAGAAGTAGGAGAAAAAATAATAGAAATAATTTCATCCTCCTTGGTTTTCTTGATGTTTAAGAGGTGGTAACTCTGATTCAGCTTAATTCTTTTTTCCCTCCTGCTTGAAGTGGTCTTTATGCTATAGATTATCTATTCATAGTACACCATGCCAAAATGTTATTTAATTTCCAAAGTGTTTAATTTCCAATTTTGTAAGGGTTTTCGTAATTTTAATGTCTATCTGTATAAAATATATATAAACCTGGAGCTCAGATTTTAGGGAGAATTAAACATTTAACTTCCTATATATTCCCTTGAAAATTGATCTCGCACACTTTCACCCCCCCATCCCATCCTTTTAAATTTGTATTATGAGCTATATAAACCTTCCATTTTTAATCTTTTCTTAAAGTCTGAATTTTGGTCTTAATGATATCTTTTGGGATTGACTGCTTCAAGTGGACTAGACATAATACACAGTCTTTTTATATGTTTTTATCTCTTTTCTTAAAACATTCAAACAATAAAATATCTTTAAAGCTGGCTACTTTAATATTATCTTATAGAATATTTATTCTTCAAAAACACAGAAGCAGTTTAATTTTTTTTAATTTATTTAGTTTTTATGTATATATATTCTACCAGGAATTTGTGTTTCAGATACTGTGCACATGTAAAGAAATAATATAATGAATGCATTCTTCCTATCAGGACTATTTGATACTTCCTYAGCAGGAATATTATTTTATATTCCTGTTACCAGATTTTTTTTTCTGCAAAATCAATACTCTTCAGTGACACAGACATCACAAAAACCTRTAAATGACACAAACAATTAAAATTTCTTGCTTCAGTAATAATTCTTTTCAATATTTTTAGACTATTAGCATCTGAAGTCTCAAGACATTTGTCAAGTCATGCTGGCACAGTCTTTTGTAGAGAGCATCTCCAGGTTTATCTTAGCCAACAGTGATCCCGTTTGGATTATTCTGCAGAGATGAACATCTTCAGGTCTTATTTTAGCCAACAATAATCCTCTCGGGTCTGAAGCCCAGAGTGTAGCAGTCTGTATTACCGATGCTTCAGCCCCCATAAATATCTCACAGGAAGTCAAGAAATCAGGAGTTTCTTCAGAGAGGAAAAACATTAAATTTTGAAGGCATTGGATTGGCAGGACAGTTCCTCTTTCCCCCATTTATGACACATGTCTGCACAAGATGCGCAAGAGTTTCTGCTTCTTTCAGGTGTTGATGGATATGTGAAATGGCAAACACAACTATTTGATTTTATACACATATGAAAAGTTTTGAGAAAGAAAAAGATAATAACAGAGACAAAGAATATCAATCCCCTAAATTAAAACACATCATAGGAGATTAACAGATACAAACCACAATTTTGCATACTTCTTATCTTAGGCAAAACTTCCACTGAGATCAAAACATTGTAAAATTAAATCACTTGTACACATGGCTCATTCCATTTTACTTTTTATTGTTTTCCAGGAAAAAAAAAGTCTCTCTGCTTCCCTGAAATTTTAGTGATGTGCTTTGATTGTTTTTACACAAGACAATGCACTCCTGAATTTAGAAKATTGATTCACTAGATTTCAGAAATCATAGGTTACTTTCTTGTCTCATGCACCATAACGGTGTAAGATCATACAGAAGAAACATTCTCCCATAYGTTATTTGTTAATACTTCTGGGTTTTATACAGTAGGTGAAAACATGTGGCCAAATTCCTGTCTTTTCTCATTTTTGGTCACACAAAACTATATTTATTTKGTAAAATGTGTGTTCATAATAAGGAAGAATTATGTAAAAGTTTTTCAAGGATTTATTTCTAGCTGCTGACTCAACTGAGTTTCTGAAATTAAAATGTGAACTTTTTGTATCTATGAGTGCTCCTTCTTCAGGTCCATGGTAGCTGCATGTGACGCAATTTAGGAAACAGAGGTACTTTAATGATAAATATCTGATTTGGGACTCAGAATGGACCTTAGAATGTTCTGCAGTAGATGATTAGTAGAGCATTGTGGTCTTCTTAACATTTGGAAAATTATTCTGTGAAAAAAGAACTAAAAAAAAAATTGTTTTGTCTTAGAAACACCTTGTTCTGTGTTTATTATCCTGGAAAACTGCTGAGTAGCACAAGCAATCCTGTTGAGATTTGTGCTTACCAGAAATAAATGGAAAAGGCCTGGGATGGTCCATTTGGGTTGGAAATGAGAAAGTTTCTTAATTCTAATAAAAGTTCAGCTGCGAGAAAAACAATTTGCAAAGAGCACAGAGATTATGTTATACTTAGATACTCACTGATGCAGGGAGGAAAGTCTTCCAAATATGCTGCCTCATTGGCTACAGTCATTTCCCTTCCCCATTCTTTGTGGTTCAACGATTATTTAAATAGTTTCTAGAGTGTAGGAGAATTTCAATGAAAGTGACACTTCTCAGTAAGTGTAAAAGCTTCTATCTGCTAATGTTCTGACCTAGTTGAGCGTTCAGGAAGCAGCACTATTGCTGTCTTTCTATAAGCTAAATATAGTTCAGGTGTCTAACTCCAGTAAAGACATGGCCACGTAATAACTGGCAGTAAGGGTCTCAGTGGTTCAGAAAATGAGGCAAAGAGCTGTTACTTTTTTTGGCATTTTGTGCTAGGGAAATATTCCTGTGACTTCCTGGCTTGTAGAAACTTTTTTTTTTTTTTTTTTTAATGGGGGGGAGAGGTGTGTGGGGGGCAGTGGGGGAGAGGGTTTGTTGTTTTGGTTTGGTTTTTTTCAATTAAGTCACTCCATGCATTTTATGGGCATCCTGGCAGTGTGCATACCCTGACAGGGAGGCAGGTGAGAAATAGGAAGTGAAAGATGTTGATATTCTAGTGTAATGTGGCAGGAGAGAATGTCCTTCTGAACCTGAAATGTCCTTCCACAAGTGCATAATGCACACGTAAGCACAACATAAATTGTACAAGTTGAAGAAAATGTAATCACTATAAGAAATGGTGACACAGACTCTCATCAGAACCTAATGCAATTAAAGATCTGCCCACAGTACTGTGCACATGGTTAATGAATCAATTATAAACAGTAGGAGCCTATTCTTCTCTCAAGGCACAGATGTAATTTCTGCTGACTCAAAATGATTTTTTCAAATCATTAGTCACTTACATATCTGAAGTAAAGAAACATATATATATAGCAGAGATAATGTTAGAAATTAAGCAGAGATAATGTAAAAAATTAAATTGGACTCTTACAGGTAGTCCATTCCATTCCTTTTTCTATTCCTTTGATTCATAAAAATGCTACGATCTTCCTTCTTACTGTGGACGAATGGTGCTTAAGAGCAGTGGAAATTCATTACTGCCAGGAAAGATACCTAGTGGTGACTATGTGTGTCGCATTATAGAYGAGCTTTCTTTTTCCATTAGTGTTTGGGTTGTGTCTCCATTAAGGACTCACAATAGACAAGAGCAAGTGGTTGATATTGAAAAGGGATCAGAGTATTGCACTGAACATAGGAGATAACTAAATAGTCATAGTGAATATTCAACATGAATTGAGCATTTTTTTAGTCTTCTTTGAGAACATACTTTATTAATTTTTGTTCATGTAGCAATTTACACTTGTACAAAAAGGAGAACAAATTTAAGGTATAAGTTATTTCCATGATAAGCTGTTTCCTGGCACTTCTATATGTCTAGAAGTATCTCCAGACTATAAGTAGGTGGACATTCATATCATGTGTTATCTGGAACCTAGACGTGTGACATATGTTTTTCTCTAGAAATGCTATTTAAAGATTGTGGGCTCTTTCCTACACCTTCTAAATCACAGTCACATCATGGTTGCTCACTGCACAGATAATAGTATTTTTAATAAAGAGAAGAATTTTAGTGCCACAGATGCTTTTGGTCACCTGTGAATATAAGACCTTATATACTGGACAACTTTTCTTCAAAGTTTATGAGAATTAAAATTAACAGAAATTCAGTATTAAATAAATATATATTTATTTAATACTGAATTATTGTTAGTTTTAATTCTCATAAATTAGTTATGAGAATGCTGTTAGTTTTAATACACTATGTTTTACAATGTTCAGTCAGCTCTAGCAACCAGTTTCCCCGCCAGGGTTATCTGCTGCACTCTCAGGTTTTCTTCATGCTGAACATGCTGCTTGATCTGTCTTACTGCACATAACACATAACTTTCTGGATCTAGATTTGAACTTAGTGCTCCCTTATCAAAATGAACCCTGAAGGAGACATAAATGTAAGACATTTTTAAAAATATTGCAATCTCTTCAGAAGATCAGATAATAGCTGTCTGATTCATTACTTATGAAAGTGTGCATTCAGGACAGTTGAAGAAATAACAGACAAATATTCTGTCATTGTGCTGTGTATGGTTCAGTGTTTCACTAATTGCTGTCTTGCTGTCTGTCTAAGCATATGCTTAAATACGTTTCTGACTTTAGGTACTTTGCTGAATGAATGCTTAAATGCACATATGTTATAGTTGTGATAATCTGCCTAATTATGTATTTTGTGTAGATTAGACTATATGTATTTAAACAGTGAACACTAAATTTTCTTGGAAAATGGTCCTTGCATGAGCATGGATACAATTGGGTCAAGACAGAATTTTTCTGGAGAAAGGATGTGATGGTAGCTGAAGCATAATAACAACTCATGGATGTTATAATGGACAAAAATGAGTTTATCTTATTCCTCTGAAAAAAACTAGCAGGATTTTGGCATAGCTTATTCATGAAGCACTGCAGTCAAAGTCAGTGTTCTTTTTATGGACCTGAAAGACAGACAGATATTGCAGGTGTTCAGAGTTTTCAAGGAATGGTAACAAGTAAGGTTTCATGGAAGGGAGGAGTCACAGAATTACCTTAACTGTGTTCAGATAGACATCCATGAGGAAAACTTATGACTAAAGTCTTGAGATGTTTTTCTGCACAGAACAAAAAAAAACTGGGACTCTTGGGAATAACTTATATGGAAACAGAAGATAAATTTTTGACAATAAGTGACATAAATCTAGACTGGATAAACAACAGACCATGTAGTCAGTTGTCCTTTGCCAACAGCTAAACTCCCACCCTTTAGGTCAGTCCTCTGTCCCAGGAGATGGGAAGGAAAAGAAAATGAAGGAAAGCAAAAGGAATTGTGTTGAGACAATGACACTTTAATGAAAAAAGCAAAAACTCTGTGTGCAAGTAAAGCTAAATAAGGAATTGATTCACTACATGCCGTCAGCAGGTAGATCTGTGTCTGCTTTCTGGGAATACAGGTCTCAGCACATATAATGCCTGGTTGGGAAGACAAATGCTATGACCATGAATATCCCTTCCTTTCTCCATCTTCCCCCCAGTTATTACTGCTGACCACAATATCAAATGACGTGGAATGTCCCTTTGGTCAGCAGGGGTCAGCTGTCCTGACTCTTCCTTCCCATGCCCCCCTCACTTTGGTGAGGCAGAGGTGGTGGAGAGTGAAACAGGAGGCATCACTGCTATGCCAACACTGCTCAGAGGTGTGTTATCAACCCTGTGTGTTATCAGCCCTGTTTGTGTCATTAAGACAGGGCACAGAACTGCACAGGCTACTAGGAAGAAAGTGGTCTCCATAACTTCATCTCAGCATGATGCTCTCCTCTGCAGGAAGGAGATGATGAACACTTATGCCTTGCAGCAGAGTCAGAGAGAAGGTAAGAGTACTCAGCAGCCAGGGCAGAATATCCAGCAGCTGTCAAGGGAAGGGAACAGGCAGAAACAGGAAAGGAAAAAGAATGGGAACTAAATGGAGGTCTAGACTACTGCACTGAATATGCAGAGGCTTCACTAGAAAGCTTTATGCAGGCAGTTTTAGTTGAGTCCAGTTAAAGAAGCTAGTAAATAAAGGACAAAGATTACACAGGTGGGAATTGTAAAGGATGTATTCAATCACTTTTGTGCTAATAGGAATAACTACACTGGTATTTTTATTGTTTCTAAACATAAGAACAAGGAGGGACACAGAGGTGGAGACATACACACGGGCAAATGTTAAAACATGCTATCAATTTAACTATATTTGTATGCAATTGGTTCCTCCTAGCCTGAAAGAAGGGTATAGACCTTAAATGTCCAGTTCAGAGTCTTATGTTGGAACAAACATAAAAAACCCTTTTTTTTTTCTTACAATGAAAACTGTCCTCAAATTATTAATGTTTAGTTTTCCAGTCCTGAACAATAATTTCTTCAATGTTTCCTACATGATTAATTTTTATCTCATATACTTTGTTACTGACTTCAGATAAAATCAGTTGATCTAACTTATTTCACTTCTAAAAGAGCCAAAGTTTGATAAATCATGTTAATTACATTCTCTTTCAAAATCATCTCCATTTGCTACTGTCTATTTATTGTAGCAAATCTAAACGAATTTTGGAAGAGAGTTTTCTTTAGTCTCTAACACTCAAATAGCTACCACAAGTGCATTATGAATGTAAATACTGTATTGACTTCATGGGATCTTGGATAAAACCTTTAATTTCTCTACAGTGATATGTAATTTCTGGAAAAAGTTTGTAGGCATAAACTTTAAAGCAAGTTTTAGAGCATTTTTAATAAAAGAATTTGTGATATATGACTGCTTTTTAAGTGAATCTTAAGAGAATACATTCCAATAGGAATGTAAAATAGTAGGGTTCAAGTCTTTGCATATTACACCAATAAATTTTTGGAAGCATAATGTTCCTATTAATTTTTAAAGGATATGCCTACAAACAAGTTTATATTTTTTTTTGCTGAATTCAAAGAAGAAACCCTCATTTATCTTGAACACTTATATCTAAGATGCAAGTATAAATACATTCAACAAAAGCTGAAAATGCCTAAATATTACAGGATTGAGTATGAGCAGTGTAAGATTGTTATCTCTTCTGAAGTTCTCTGTATATTTATAAAGTTTACATTATGGCCTTAACTAATTGGATTTTCCCCCTTTTCAATCATCTTTAAAAAGCCATACCAAATTCTCATTTCAGGCGACTGTGATTTACTAACTTTATGATCTAGGGGGGTAAATGGGAAAGGGCATGTGATTCCCGTGATTTATGGTAGTTTAGACATTCAGGAGAAAACGAGGTCTCTGGAATCATAAAATTAAAAGTGATTTGAGCTGCTAGTAGAATCATTTTATATGTCC
Source organism: Mixornis gularis (assembly GCA_003546035.1). Lineage (NCBI taxonomy): Eukaryota > Metazoa > Chordata > Aves > Passeriformes > Timaliidae > Mixornis > Mixornis gularis. The sequence goes on along the minus strand of QVAJ01000152.1, from coordinate 1,650,853 downwards.
TTATGAGGTACAGCAGAACTGGGATCTTTCCTAATGAGGAGATGCAAATGTGTGGGTATTTGCGACATAAAGAAACTGTAACTTTCCAACTGATCAATGACTCTCAGTAAAACCTGTTTGAAATACTGATTAATTATCCCTGAAGTTAGCTAAAGAGGGATGGCAATTGGACAGTTGAGATAATATGAAGATAATGTAATAAAAAAAATGCTGCTTAGTTGGTCTTCTGTACATCATCCAAAACAACAATATTTCCCAAGACAGAGAAATGAGTTTTATTGGTAGAAAATCTAAATAGCAAATCAAACATTTTCATTATTGAATAGTGGGAATGTATGCCATAAATGATCTCAATTGGCAGAGCCAGCTTGAACAGTCCTACTATCAAGCGATATAGTTACATGTATAATTACAAATGTGGAATGAAATCCATTTAACACAGACTGAGCCAATTTTTATAATGCATCAGAATACAAAATCATGGCATGCTGATAAGAAACAATTCTATCTGGAAACCAGAATATATTTATATGTGGATGAAATGGTCACTGGATATATCTCAATCTCACTCTTAGCTCCCTGCCTGGTGATATTCTACTTCATATAGTTTTTGTGAGATTTTTAGGTATTATATAGACCTATGTGTTTATGAATATGGGCATACCAACACTCATGAAGTCTTTTTGGCACATACATAGAAAATTAATGATTTTTTTTTCTCCAAAAATTAATCTTAAAGACTATTTATGTCTGATGGGTCTACTGTGGTGAAGGAGAATTTATTTTTAAGTAGAATGAATGCCGCACTTTAACTACATTGCTTTGAAAATCCTTTTCAATTTCTTTCAGACAAGAAGAATAAAATTGCTGGCAAGGTTTTTAAAGATGGTTCACATAGAGATAGAGATTTCAGTTTACTTAGATTGTGGTGAAAATTGCAGAAAGGACATATCTAAGTTTTTGCCTTGATCTGGTGTACTGTGCACTTTAAATCTTGCAGCACATGGCACATCATACAGTGCAGAGAATTCCATAAGCAGCACCAGAGGGTACAACAAGGGATAAGCCATTTAAACCCAGAGATCTTCCAGTGTATAAATTGTTGATGCTGTGCTGTGTATTTGCTTCATGTTTCTACTCTTCTACACGTGGTGTGGCTCAAGGCAGTCTAAAGCTCTGTCAGAAGCACTAATGCTGCAACATTTTTAAATACAAATTAGGCCTTCTGTGTAGGTCTTAAAGGGAAAACATAGTCATAAACTGTCTTGCATTTTCTGTCACTGGCCTGATTAGACTTATGCCCCTATAGGAAAGTGTATTAACTAAAGCAGGAGGAGAGCATCTTACATAGTTTCCTGCTCTGCAAACAAAATAATGTGTGAGCCGGATGCTGTTTGGCCTAAGAAAAGAATGAAACCCATTCTTCTGATGGTTGGATGAGTATACTACACATAATGTAATATAATTTCCAGCACACTTCATCAGCAGCATAATGAGCAATGTCCTGACAGCTACTGTGCATCCTGTGAATGTATGTTAGTGTTGCATAGATTAGCAGACTTGCACACTCCCAGGGTGTCCTGATTCTCACAGCTGTTCAATAGCTCTGAAACGTAAGCCTCTACTTTTGTGTTTAGCAAAGACTGAGAATTTCAACTTTGAGCAATTATTTATTTTCAAATTATAACTGAGGACTGACARGTATACAATTTTATAGAAATCCACATGCATTGCAAATTTAAATAGATGTTTGATCTTTGCTAGGCTTCCAGAATGTAGCTTGTCAACAAGTTCATCCTCCCATACATCTTGTGTGGTAGGTTTGTTAGCTGGTAGATATAATTTTTATCCTCTCTTATAAGTAGAAAAACTGACAGGAGAAAATGAAGTCATTGTTGTCTTTATTTTTGGGGATGCCCTGACAACAGAAAGCATACTAGGTTTATGTAAGGATATTGGATGCACAGCTTATGAAAGAATAAGCCTACCTGAAAATTGTCAAGAGCTACCCACTTTCAATCATTTCTTCTTTCTTAAGTATGTAAAAATGACAGATAAAAAAATACTTCCTACGCAGTATTAAAGGGCAATATGGTACTAAAAAAAAATAAGACAAAATGTATTCAGTTTTGTCATTTTTGCTTTAACCAGTATAGTTCCTGAAGGACAGAATAATTATACCCATAAGATTTGCAGAGAATAGAAGTGCTGGAAATGTGCTGTAGTGGAATCAAATCAATAACTCTGAGACTACTTTGAGCTCATTTTAAATATTACTCTCTGTTCTCCCTAGATTTGAGCTATTGATTTAGAAATTTCTGTCAAGCCTTCTTCTCTGAATAATTATATCCTATACTTGTTTCTCTTGTTTGCTTGTTTGTTTTTTGTAATGAAACTAGAAAATATGATTCTTGGATAAATACATAATTGAAAATGAAAAGGTTTAAGTTTGATGCTCAGCTCTCCCACTTTTTCCAGGTAATTCTTCTTTTTATAAACGTGAATGTAATTTGAAAAGCTGTATGAGGTATCATGAATTACCTCTAGTCTTTTCAAATAAAAGCAAGTGAGGTACAGCTATCTTTGCATAAATGAAGAATTTAACATAAATATTTGCAGTAGATTATCAACTGAATTTTTTTAAATGAATTTCTTTCTATTTTATCTGAAGAATTGCAATGAAATGTAAGAAGAAATTGGTGATGAATTGTACAAACTTGAGGCTTGTTCTCTGAGGTGCTGGGTAGCCTCCATTTTCATGAAAGGGAACTGAGACAGCTTAGCATTTCACAGATATTTGCAGGGAGTGGTTAGATAAMWACCTTTTTTAAGAAACAGATATATTTGCAGAATTTTATCTCTACCAGAGATTTTCTCAACCATAGAGACATAGCTTAGAATGTAGAAAAAATTAGTTAAATCTCCTGAAAGCATTAAAATGTACATAGAAGTTTACATTTCCCACCCCATTTTTCCTCCTGCCCCCCTTCCCCTTTCCCCTGACTTCCCTTGGAATATGGAACTGATCAATTTTCTTCTGTGGTTAAATGTTGCTATTAAGTTCCTATAGTGCATTGAGTGATAGGAAATTATTTGGTTTTCATTCAGAATAAACTCCTATCTACCAAATGCTACTTCTAAAATAATTAAGAGAAACATAAACATTACATAAATACTCACTGAACACATTTTAGATGGTGTATACTTCCATTGCTAATTACTATTGGACTAAAACATGCATAGTGCATGCCCTATGAATTCAAGGAATGGTTTTGTGAGGGAGTTGTGTTTTGCTAGGGTTGCGTGAGGGGGTTTGAAACCATTTGCTGTGTCTTTCATAGTCACAATATTTCACTGTTACAGTCTAAAACCCTAGTGAAAACTATGATAAAAAWAATGAGCTTTTCAAGGTGCTTCTCTCTCTCTGTGAATACATTAGTTGCTGCATCTTGAAGTCCTACACAGTCACAGCATGGATCCTCTGAATGAAGGAGCAAACCATGAAATCATCTAGGTTGGAGAACAACCTTAAGATCATCAAGTCTAACAGTAAACCTACCACTATCAATTCCAACAAGTATAAGCTGAGTCCTTAAGCACCACGTCCTCACACCTTTTAAGTTCCTCCAGGGATAGTAAGTCAACCTCTTCTCTCAGAAACCTGTTCCAATGCTTAACARTCCTTTTGGTGAAGAATTTTTTTTCCTAATATACAATCTAAACTTTCCCTGGATCAGCTTGAGGCTGTTTCCTTTTGTACTGTCACTTGTTGTTGGGAAAAGAGACCCACCTCTCTAGAACCTCCAAAACATCCACAAGCCTTTCCCTCATCCATTGAGCAGGTCACCTTGTCATAGAAGGAGGCCAGATTGGTTAAGCAGGACTTGCCTTTCCTAAGCCTGTGCTGGCTGGACCAGATCTCCTGGCTGTCCTGCACGTACCACATGATGGTACTCAGGATGATCTGCTCCATGACCTTTCTCAGCACCAAAGTCAGAGTGACAGAACCCAGATACTCCCTCTGGCCCTTCTCGTAGGTGAACATGATAATATACATGATGATAATGATCTTCCATAATCTAAAGGCTCTTCTTAAACCTTTGAATCACAAAATGTTCTGCATACTTCACTGACTTACAAACTGTGTACCTGTTCTTTCTGCCCTTGAGAAAGACAGAGCTTTTGTTTTCCACTGCAATAGATCTTCTGTTTTAATTCTTGATGAGTCATAATCTACTGAATTTTCATGCTTTAGACAGTACGTAACAATGTGTGTATATATATATATAAATAAGTAAATACATTACCTGTATCACTGGTTATGTATTTAATATTTGTGAGTAACTACACTCATTTGGAACCTAATACATGGCAATAGAGATAAGAGTTTTTAAAATGTTTTTATAAAATGGCAGACATATTTAAAATCATATGGAATCTGCACAAAAGGCTGCAGATGTGAAAAAGGTGGCACATCGTATAATTGTGAAGTTTGCTATGCTAGTATTGCCAACATGCAAGCAGTAGACATATGTTTATATCACAAAAGGTGGTAAAATGTGTTGTTAAATTTAGATAGACAACTGAAATCTGAGCAAGAATGTTTTAGCACTATGTAAATTTAATTGGACGGAACTGGACCAAAGGGTCATAGATGTTTATGCAACTCTGTTACTGTTCCATGCAAAAACAAGGAGGAAAACAGAATTATTGGTCATATGGAATGCTAATAAACCCTAGACAGAAGCTCTGAACCGCAAAACAGGCTAAATTTAGGCTCACTGCTTTTTTTTCTACACATGACTTCTTCATGGTCTGTTAAAGTCCTTTTTATTCTTTGGTTGTTCTCCCCTCAGGAAAGGAATTAACTTACAGAGGAAAGGAAACAGACCAGGAGGCAGAGTGAAAAGACAAGAAGAGGACTATGCCATGTGTGTCAAATTGCATTCATCATAGGTCATGATTGAACACCAGCAACTCTCTCTCTAGTCCAAACAGGCTGATAACCTCTCCTTTATTTAAGATGCACTACTCATGTAATTAATTTACTGTGTGAATAAAGTGAAGACTGAATCCACTGAGTAAGATTTGCAAGAGCATAACTGTTGAGAATATAGCATAACTCTAAGCAGTAAGTTTTGCATCACTGTCAAGTTAAACTTAAAGAAACACAGTACTAAAACAATGTTAATCTCAGAGCTTTGAAAGAGTTAAATCTGCACTCACTTGTTAAAAATATTATACTCAAATTTATAATTTTATATTTCAATATATATATAAAAGGAACATTGTTCATTAAAAAAAAGGTTATTGTCACTTCCTTCAAAATGGAGATAATAATGTTTTTATCAGGGAGAAAAAAAAAAAAAAAAAGGGAGTACTTTACAAACAGTAATGTAAATCAGTTCATTGTGTATGACCTCTGTGGCTTACCAGAAGCACCTGGAAATCTTTATTGATGGTGAGGATTTTCTGCTGGGGACTTGGCTATATTGCAGTGCTGATCTGTTCTCAGCTGTCAGTAAGATTTCAGAGTGCAGCCTTGGAACTTCTGGCGGAGTTGGAAAAAGGTGTGAGTTTCTTAGTGCCTGGGTGAGAAATTTGGTGAAAGAAACAAACTTTAAAAGTGTTCTTATAAAATCTGAGTAGTATTGCAATGAGATCTTGCCACGGACACAATCATGGAGAATCACAATTAGTAAAGAAACTAGTAAGAGGCTAAAGAAGTGTTATAAGTTGTCATTTGCCTAAGGCTGAAAATGCAATGATCTTAAAAATATTCTGCTGTAGATTGTAGGAATGGGATTCTTCAAAAATATTAGCTATTGAAAATGAGACAATTTAGAAATATAGAGGATATGATGGCCAATACAAAGCAACAAAGAATTATTTCAATTTCATCAGACATCATTYACTTAGATCTCTTGACTTCCATTTTTCTAGCATCTTGGTACTAGTTGGTAATCCAACAATTCTGTGAATTTCCATTATAACATAAATATGTCCTTTAGCGAAGAAAACTATTAATGGTTTGCTTGGGGGAGGKGTTGTGTGGTTTTCGGTCCTTTTTTGCTTTTAAAATTGTTTCTTATTTTAAAAGGAAATGTATTTTGTCTGCAAGCACTCCTCATTCAAGTCATGGAAATAGCAAAATATTTTCAATAGCTGCTTGTTACCAGGTATGAAAAAGAAATAACCCATTGTGTGTTCATGCAGTTTCAAGTCAGGAATGAAACTGCATTAAAAACATGAATTGTTGTCAAATGTTTGAAAATTGACAGTGAATCACTATATGAAGCTGTTAATGATATTTTTGACTTTAGCAATGACACCCTTTGTATTGCAGGGAGGAAGGAAAAGGAATGTTTTCACCCACCTAAATGTCCAGTTCACACRTCATACAATGGAACAAAGCACAGTACATATAATTATGACTTGACTMTCATGGCTGCTTAGCTAATATTCTCAAACACTTTTCATCTGTCTAAAATTTTTTTTCACAATGTCCAAGAAAAGTTTTTTTAATACAGCTTTATATGTGTTACTAAACCAACCTTGCTGTACATGAGTTACTTAATTAAATGCTTGAGCGTAAAATGCATTAATAGAGGGTTACTTTTTTTGAAAACAGGATATAGCAAATTTTTTCTTATTAAATTAATGTTTAAAATATTAAAGATAATGATTAAGATAGTAAAACTAAACAAAGTAAACCAGTCCTTTTTGGTGTTAAATGCATTAATTGAATGATGGACTTCTCTTTAGGGAACAAAAATAAAAAAAGAAAAAATTTTTTTCAGGAACGTTTTCTTTTATTCAGATGAGTTTGTTTTTTTCTTTTATTTTGATGAGTTTGRATAATGTGAGTTATTTGCATAAAGAACTGTTTAATGTAATATTTAAGTCCCTGGAAGTGTTCAGGGCCAGATGAATTGGAGCTCTGAGCAACCTGGTCTAGAGAAAGATGTCCCTGTCCCCAGCAAGAGAGTTGGAACTGAATGACCTTTAAASTCCCTTCCAGCTCAAACCATTCTGCARTTCTGGAATTCTTTGGAAGTTCTGTGCTGTGTTAAGGTCCAGTGTTTTATAATCCAATACAGGTTGTCTCAGTTTTTCAGAATTCCTGAAATACATTGCATTACTTTCTACCTTAAAACCAAGGAAATAATACAAATATGTATATTGTTTGTATGTAATCAGATATGGATAAATTGTAGAAAATTAGCACATTTAGTTTTTCACTTAGATGAATTTCATATTATGTTTATTAAATTTGTAAACGTAAAAAATATTTTCAATAAAATCCTTGAATTTACTTGATGAAATCACTCATATAAAACTAAATTAAAACCTATTTGGATGTTTGAGGATACTTRTCAGAAAAATCATTATATGGTTTCAAGAGGTGTTTCCCTATAACAAATGTTAAAGTAAACCATATCTTGTTTTTCATTCTCTCTACATCAAAGTGAGAGAGTCTTAATTCTAATGATGGAGTGCAGAATGAGAACTGAATCTGGAGTAAATTAGCMGTTATCTGCCTTTCTTGGGGCATCTTTGCAAATTATCATACTCTCTTTTGTGTTTGTTAATATTTTTGTTCTCAAAATTAAGACTGTGAATTAATAGATTGTATCCTTTGATTTGAATTTACAATACTTTGGAGCTATTTTCGTTCAATTCTTTTACTGTTTCTTACTGGTTTCTACTGCTTACCCTCCTTGCACTGCCCAAACTGAAGTAGAATACTCCTAGTTTTACCTAATTCTGTATTAATTTTCTTAGATTCCTGTCTGTCAGTGTTTGTACCTTCATGTTCACGTCATGAACTTTATTGAAGTATGATGAAATATTTGCTCAAGTTTAGGTGGATAAAGAATATTGATCTTATGAATTGTTCTTAACAAAAAGAAGAATAATATTTGTGGAAAATTTCCCAATTTTGACTTTAAAGAGGGTTTGATTCAAGATAACAGAGCCTCTATACTGTAAATTTTGCATTCACCTAATTGCAAAACTGCTCTGTCTCTAGTTCTTGGAACAGACTGAGAATCAACCCCAGCATGAGTCAATATAGCTGTTGACAAGACTAGCAGGTCTCATTCATATTTCAGGTTTCCTGAACAGCCACAGGATTGTTACTTGATGGGGTGGGGAAGACTTAATGTCACTGTAATGTAGGGAGGTGTGTAAGGTGCTATATTTGATTTTGCTCTTTACAACTCTGAACTAGATTTTCTGTGGCTTAGCCTAAAGCGTAGTCTAGAGTCATCCTGAGGGCCTTTACTGATGGCATCTTGAAATATAGCAGTGGTTTTACTGACTGCTCTCTGCTGCTGCCTCTCTGGTCTGTCATCTGTGCTGCTATGCCCTAATGAAATGTCCCTGAGGCTGCAGTGGAGCACAACCACCCCTTTGCTGCCAGAGCACCAGAATTGCTTTTTTTTTTTTTTTTCCCCTTTTTACCATGCAAGGTCATAGTTGAAAAGTGTGCACTTTTACTTTGTGACGTTTTAATGCTGTTGGAGTATTCAGAGAAATCTTTCAATCACCTTCAGCACCCAGAATATCCTCAGTGCTGCAGGCATATTAAAGATTTGCAAACACACATGAAGATTGTTTGTAACTATCTGCATCTAAGGTGCCAATAAGCCTTCAGACAGAGAGAGGCCCTGTCTTTGTTATGCATGCACAGCTGCTGTAACAATCTCTGATCCTGAGAGGTATTTTTGCCCATTACAGTACTATATGTAATAAACAGCTAAGCATTTGCCAGTGTGTAAGTGATGATCACAGAGTGCAGTTCTGTTCTGCTCTCTTCTATTTCTGTTAGTASGGCATCTAGGAAAAACAATAAGTATATGAGTCAATTTATAATACCTATTTTTTTTCTGCAATGATGTACAGAAAATATAAGGAAAAATCATTCATTTTTTTACCTCATGCACATATCATAATAATTTTATTAAGGTGTTGGGTTTGGTTTTTTTATGCATTCAGGGTATGATCTGTGAATTTGAGGATTCCTTAACAATTCATGCTATTTCTACCTCAATGTGAGTAAGTGTTTTACTTTCTGAACAACCAGGCAGTATTTCGCACAGGTAAAAATGCAGATACATGTTCCAAGCAACAAAAAATCAGGCCTTAAATATGCATTTTGAGCCTTCATTTTCTTTGTGCCCCTTAAACATGAGTCACTCTTGGCAGGGACTACCAGACCTTCACGTGCACACAAATGGTATTCTGTTTTGACTGGCTATGCTTCAGTAAATGATTTATATATTAACAAAGAGTCAATGACAGACTGATTTTGGATCTGGAGCCCTGGACTGAATCCATTGCAGACTCTGGCACTGATGATTCCTGATTGCTAGTGTTCACAATGGCAGCATTGCCAGGGTGTTAAACAAAAACTTATTTCTGTCTTCTGAATTGCTGTCTTCAACAGCTCATGACTTCTTCTTCAGCTGATCCCTAAATGTAGCAGATAATAAGACAGAAATGGGGAACAAGTGTAAGTCAAATTATCTGAAAAACTTTATTGTGCTTTGTACTAAAGAGTTAAAAGTGTGAAACTTACTATTTTTTCTTTGAAACAACACAAGATTGATGCAATGTTTACATTCCAATTATATTTTATTTTAGGTTTGTAACTGAATTAAAATAAGTAGTTCACAGGCCTTGTGCTGCCTTATCTACACAAGCATGAATTTCACTTTGAGATAAATGATTCTCTGGAAAATAAGGACTGTATGTGCTGGGACCACATAAAAACCATTGTAAAGGGCCATTATGTGTTGCATAATATCTTCATTTATATTATTGAAAATTAGAACACTTTCATGGTGTCTTTGATAGCAACTGTAATTCATTAYTAATGTTTTGCTGGAGTCTGATCTAAATCGTGTATAGTCAGTCCATAAATGTTCACTTTTGTATGAATATTATAGGCAGTACATTGTACATTTGATGTTCAAACAGTAAGAATGACAAGAAATATCTGATCATTCTGAAGACAATAATAATTTCTGATACCTGAAAAATTAAGTCTATGGAAGTGTTTCAAAACATTGACTACTATATCACTTACTTTTCAGTATACACTCTAATAGTGAAGCCACATGTTGTGTTACATATCTAGCCTTAAGAATCACAAAAATAGTAGTCACTAAAATAAGGAAATACCAAAGAGAACCTTGTTTCCTAAAAAAATTGTCTTTCTCTGGGATATAGCATTTAATTTTGGTTTGCAAGTCAATTGCTAATTCCACTAATGAACTTTTATATTGAGATTGCCTTATTTCTTCTATGGAAGAAAGCAGAAGCTGTGTGGGTGGAATACATCTGTGGAGGCCAAGAAACCCATATTCTGCTCTTTCTCTGAAAGAATTTGGACTTCCAGCTTTCAAAGSTCAGCCCTTGCTATGAGTTTAGGGAAATAAATTATATTCAAGATGGTACACTCAGCATGTATTATTTATGCATTATTGTAACAAGTAGAACCCTTGGATAAGAGGTATAAAATCCCAAACAATTGGTGTAAAAGAGCAAGCAATTACATTGGAACTTGGATTTCTCTTTTTAACAGCTCATGAGTCTTGTAAAGTATAGAGTTGCTCTGTGTGAATCAACAYGCATAGATGACCAAGATGACCAGAAAAACCCACTGAAATAGCAGAGTAAATTTATTTCATTATCTTGCTGCCTGGAGGATCCCAAAACTGACTGTTCASAGTCATGCAAAACAAATAAACAGGTACTGTCAAGCTTAGTCCACTCCTAGGCAGTGCAGTAAGTCTGCTCTTTGCACCCTTTCATCAAAGGCMTGCACATGAGCAATTTACCACTACATGTAGAATAGATATTTATTCTGAAATTTAATCCAAACCCAAAGATGCTATAGAGCTTAGATACAACTTGCTTTCACAACTGAATGCAGATCTATGGTGTACAGGCAAATCCTTCTGACACAGAGAGTACCAAAGCCTTTGGAAAGGCCCGTAAGAGCTACCTGAAAGGTGATGTGAAAACACGTCCAGAATTATTCTACATCAGCCTAGAATGTCAGTWAAGGAGTTTTAATGCTGAGAATGAATGAATGGCTGTACTGTGCAATGGAAGATACTAATATCACATAGACAGTAAAGCAGGATTCCTTCTGTGGATTTGGCAAAAAAAAAAATATTACTTCCTTTAAGGAACTATTTGAACATTTCATAGCAGTTCTCTTCAAAGAATTATTCATATTTATTTTAAAGGGAGAAATGATGCAGCAAAGGCAAATTTCTTACCAAATGTCATTCCATCAGCCAGTGGCAGAGGCTTTAGCAGTAAGGCAAAGTGGGKTTTTTGTAAGGTGGGTATTTTAATACTAGGGGCTAAGATATAACTACTTCTGCTCTTCCTGAAACATAAATGCCATAAAATTTAGTCACCAAGATCTAGATTAAATTATCAAATGGAAATAACCAAGATKTCAGGAAAAATATATAGTCATCCTTCTCATTATTATTCATACCTTCTCCTCAAGGAGGTGGTAGAATATTCAGGAACTGTAGGTGTTTGTGACTACTATAAATAYCATTGAGGTTTTGTCTGCAGTGTGAACAGCTGTTAAGTTTTATTAAATGATCTGGCTTTGCTGACTGGAATACCTTATTTTTTAGGATCATGTCAACAATGTGTTGCTTAAAACCGGAATCTGTTTTTGAAAATATAACATTTTACTTACTTTTTCTTTTTTTTTTTTTTTAATTTGTTATTCCCTCTTTGGGGGAAAAAAGTTTTCTTTGCCTCTGTTAGCTTTTTCTCTTCATCATGTTAGTATTTCCAGATTCACATATTGCTTTATCACTAGCTCAGAAGACTTAAACCTGAAGTAAGCTTTGAATTAGTCTAGTAAATGTAGGTGAAAAGAAAGGAAAAGTGATGACATTGCCTGCAACAGAAGTATTTTGTAGTAAATCATTTTTATAACTTTTTATTCCAGTCAGCTCAGTATTATAGCTGAGCTACCASTGAAATGACAAAAGCTCAATCATAAATTCACAAAAGAAGTTCAACGATTTCAGGGTGAAAACTGCTGCAGTGTACCAAGGCAAACAGATGTTTGTCGTGATCTGAGGCTGAAGAAAGTAACAAAACTCTCAGAATAAATAGCAAGAATTCTTGAGGTCTTAAATTTTTCTTCTCTAACAAGGATGGCAGAAAGATCTCATAAGTTCTGAAATTGTCATCCTTAGGAAAAAATTGAAAATTTCAGCTGTAGAAAGCCGAACTCTTCTGGTGGAATAATCAGCTAATTTGCATAAGGCTATTCACTCAGGACCATGAAGTCTGGACTTTGTTGGCATTTGACTGCAACACCCACAAGAAAAATCAAGGAAATGCAGGAAGTAATGCCAATGATTGAGTCCATGGGTTTCTTGAATTGATAGCCTGAGATAAAGCAAAAAAGTCTTCAGACTTTGTGTTCTACTCTAAATRCTACCAACTGGATCCTTAAAAATAAAGGGAGCTGAACCACTTGTGTTGCTGTTTATTGTGCTGTAGGAACAAAGCACAACCCCTTCATCACGCATCTCCTCTTAAAGTTAAGGATTTCAAACACAAGCAKCAGAGGAAACAATAATGAAAGCTTACAATCTTTGTGTCAAAGGGGTTTGAGAAGCAGTGGACAAAGACCATTTAAGTATGTTTCAGAAGCTGAAGTAGCAATCTTGGCTTTTTTTTTCCTTGACTGTTGTATTTATTTTTCTTTGCTGTTCAACTTAGCAGTGAAATGAAGTCTGAAAGCAAAGGAAGCTTTTTAAAGAGTTAGTAATTTTTATGGAGGGTTTTTTTTTTTATTCTTTAAAGGTCACTAGTGAAAGAATTTTGATGGTGGAAGCATCCAAATTGTCACCCAAAGTTATTTATCTCTTTTCAAAAGGTAACAGATTCAGCTCCAATGTTATGCATAGATAAGCTTTATAGCTTTGGTTAGTTATCATGAGTTTCTTCTTGGGTTTTTGTTTGGTTGTACTTTTTGTTGTTTGTTTTTTRTTTGGTGGTGGGGTGGTGGTTCTTTTTGTTTGTTTTGTTTTTTTCTTAAAATGTGCTTTAACCCAATTAAAGGAATTACTGTTTTTCACCTTACATGAGCCTTTTTTTCACTTGAAGGTAAATTTAAACATGAATTCTTAGGAATGCTTCAGGATGGCATGTATCAATGTATTATGGAATGAGACCCTAAAACTGCCCCATAAGGGCCATCCCCAATTAATTATAAATTTAATGGCAACAGAAATCTTTGGGAGTTTTTACTGAACACTGGAGATTCATGGCATGAAAACAAGAACAGTTCCTAAGATTAGGTACAGTATTAGTATTTACTTTCCCTCTGTTCTCAAAGATTACCAGTTCAGGGTAGATATCTTAAACAGTAAATTGAAATTCAATTCAATAATAAATGCATTATTTATGCATTGAGATAACKCTACATCCACTTATCTTTTTTTTTTCTTTTATTTCTTTCTTTTTTTTTTCTGATAATATATATAACTTTTGTTTTCTCTCTTTAATTTTTAAAACTAGCAGGAGAGGAGCTGAAATGGGTATCACTGAGGTGTTTTAATGTCATGGAAAAAGAGACAGATTTTGTGTTTTATGTTTCAGAGTCAGAGGTCATTTTTTCCAGATCATACAAAACTAGAGCCATGATGTTAGTCAAAAGAAAACGCACAACACCCCTTAAGAAAAAAAAAGAAAAAAGTCTTCTTTAAAAAGGTCGAGTCCTTASCTGAGTTGTGAGCAGTTTAATAATTTCCTTATATGAACTTGCATTCATACAAGTGTTTCAGGTGTTTACAACCAGAAAACTTACTTGTGCAAAGTATCTKTGTAGATACAGGAGATCAAACCTAATTTTCAAGGACTTCCATTACTTAAAGCTGTGCAAACCTGAAGAAAATTGCTTAACTTACTTTCTTACCTTATTTGCATGWAGCTGGTGTCAGAATCAGACCCATTTTTTTCTTGCTGAGTATAAAGTATGTGAAGAGGATCAACTTTTTTTTGTAAAGCAAAAGCCACCTTTCAGATCAAACAGTAAAAAATGCAGCTATTAACATTTGGTAATGCAGCCCATGTGCCATGCAGGAAAGTCTGATGGTTGTGTGGTGCACTGTGCAGCTCTGCTCAGTTTTACATTCCTCTGTTTGGAYTGGATTTGTCTAGCAGAGTGTATTYCTGTGGTTTAAGTACAAAAGGGAGAGAAATATGATTATGGTGTGCTTTTTAAGCATAAATGCCTCCCCACAAGGTGTTGATTTTGTAATTCCAAATATGAAAGGGCAGGGAAAATGCCTTCTGGCAGCTACAGGTATAGGCAGCTTGGGTTGAAATAGGTCCAATCAGTCCCTAGTTTTCTGCGGTTTTGCAAAAAAACCAACTTTTTACATGAATACCTCTGAAAAACACCCAAAGGATTCAGTAGTTCATCTCTTAATTAGAAGAAACTTCCCAAGAAACCCATTTCTCTTAAATATGGGAACTTCCAGCTTGAATTGAAGTATGAAGTCTTAAAGTCCTTGGGGCTCTCTTCTTAACCTGACAGCTTGGTTGCTGGGTTTTTTTTAAATGAATGAAAAAATAAATTCACTTCTCAAAGAGAGAGATTACAAGCACCATATTTATAAGCTAAATCTTCAATTATTCTCTTTTTTATTGAGGCTAGAATCTAGTGTCTTGAAAAGGAATAGCATTTTTCTGTAYATAAGGCCTGGTTCAATCCTAGCTATTAACCCACAGAAAAATGTGACTAGAGGAAAAAAGGATTAACAGTTGATATTGGAACCTGATCATTCTTAAGCCTTAGATTTTCTTCWATCTTCAGGCACTAAAAGAACAGCAAAATCAGGATATGGATGCATCCATTTGTAGAAAGGAATATGGAATATRGATCATGGAAGTGCTTAGACAAAATGCACAAGACCACACAAGGCTAWCACACATATTTTCTTATTTTCTTCAAGTATGAATAGACTTTATTCATGCTCCATAATTTTTAGTTACCCTRCTGGACTTTAGGGATCCTTGGAGCCCTGAACCCCCTTGAGTTCCAGAGAACTCAGATAAGTTTGATTCAGTAAGGCATTGTATTCTAATTCAGTAAAAATATTAGAGCTGATCATTTTAGAAAGTTTTCAGTATAAAATTTTGCATCTATCTAATTGACCATCTTAGCGGAATCTCAAAAGACTTTTCTGTTATTCCTTCTTACCAAATACCTCATGAATTAACAAAAGTTCATTATTTTACCTCAGTTGTCTCTGAAGCAAAAATAATGTTTTATATTCAGATTTTAAATAATTTAATTTTACCCATTTTTAAACAGATATACAAAGGTTGTGCTGGAATACCTGCATTTTTAAAATTCACATTTCTGTCCAATCAAAAKCGATGGTGCATTGCTAGCATAAAACTAAAGGCAGTGGGAACCAACTGAGAAATTCCTATTGTGTGGAGACCTTGTCAAGAGAGTCACTGCATAATTCTCTGGATAAATAGGTGCTGAAACACTGAGGTCAAAAACGATCATTCCCTCTTGCACTGTAGAAACTGAAGTTAAGGAATCACATAATGTGTTAAGCAGAGGTCAGATTTTTAGGCCTTTTTTTTTCTTTTTTCTTTTGGTCACAAAATGACCTTTTTTGCAAATGTGACCTTCATGTGATTTGAATAAATGTTTTGAATAAAATAAGGCAATTTTAATCCTATCTGTGCATGAGGATAACAATGAATTTATTTTGTTCATTCCTGTGGGCACATATATTCACTTTTTTCTTTCTTCACTAGTCAAAGTGTCAGGTGYTTGACCAGGAGGAGATTTCTATTTTTCACAAGAAAGAAATGAATGTTAGAGGGTGGCTTTGTATGGTTTCGGTCATATCACAAAGATAAAGCGGCCAGTTAATCTAGCATTGTCTAATAGAAGAGAGAAAAAGCTTTCAAGGATTTTTTTTTCTTTATTTATTTCTTACGTAGCATGGATTTATTTGGGAGAATTTTTAAAAACTCAGGGGAAAGAGGCTGTACTTTTAGCTGGAATATTTCTTCGCCTGAGTGAGCAGAAACAAGAGTCTGCCTTTGATAACATTAGACTCTGAATATTAAAAAGTGTTGGCAGTTACGGTATAAACTGGGGCACTTGCCATTTCTGGACAAAATGTGTCATTCTTACTGGAAAGTCAACTAGTAAATGCTTCAGCATTTTGTCTGCTGTGGTTCTTTTTTGGCAAACTAGAAAACGAGGAAAAAATGAACTGAGCTGGGGGAATTCTTTAATCTAGTTATTTTCAGGAGATGAGTTTCCAATTTAACTTTTAGTGTGTTGTTATTTAGTGGAACACCAGAGCTCAGGGAGAAGAGGTTTCCTGTAGGTATAAAAAAGTGCTGGGTATAAATACAGATAATAGATAAAAAAGACTGCTCTGGTCATTAAAAAGCTTCCAAATATTTGGACAAGCAGGAAGGTAAATCAGTCTGCAGCTTCTCACTGACAATCTGTATACACCCAGCCAGTGTTCTGTAATATGCTATCCCCAAAACACTGCAAAACTACTGCTACAGTAGTCACAGACTACTGCATGTCACTGTGTTCCTGAAAAAGCTGATATGGCTGAGATAACTGCCTGCTCTTCAATTAGTCTCTGCACATTATAATCCTTAGAGGAGCTGGGGTTGTTTGAAGGCAGTGTCTGTTGTGGGTTAAGGTTGGCATGGAGATGGCAAACACCTGTAGCTAGGACCAAAACCTGAGCCTTTTCTCTCTGGTGTCAAATACGAAGAACCAGCTGCCTTTGGTRCTTGGAGAACTGCCTTGGTACTTGGAGAACTGGCCTGCTGCTCTGGAAATGCTGGTAGCTCTTACCAGCAGTTCACATCCATGACCAAAGAGGACTTATGCTTGATTTCTCATGCTGATGGTGTTTTGCACACCTGCAAAGCAGGAGTTTCAGCCCAATATTTATCATTTTTAAGTGCAACATCTCTGTAACCTGATTGTGTGAGGGAGCACTTCATGGATTAGGTATCCTGCTTTCTGCCTCTATGGCCTTAGTTTGATGYCTGTGATATGAGGAAACCTTTATTCACCTCAAGTACCTAGCACAATGGATTTCTGTGGCTAAAGAAATGACTGGTCTGGATGAAATTTCTAGACATGTTTTAGTTAAGTGAGAACTAATATTTCAAAAATGTGAAATCCACATGTGCCATTAACAGTTCCACATGTGCCATTAGCAGTTCTTTGAGGTATCTGTTTATTTGATATTGGGAGCAATGTATTTAATAACACGTGGTTGATCTTTTTAAATTGCATTGCAAGTGTTCKCCAGAGTTACTTTTAGAAGTACAATTAAAATGTAATTTTTATATTTATGGTAGTTCTGACCATGTTTTCTTTCTCTCCTGATGAGCCTGATAGGCCAAAATTCTATCTTGTGGACAAACCTTCTTCAAGACTCCTGAAGTTATTCTAAGTTCCTCATCTTTACTGTCACCTTCTTGATATTTTTCAACTTTTCCTGTCCCCTTGTTTTGCTATGAGATTGTAGTTATCATATTCAGAGCAATTTGCACTTCTATAGCTAAGCTCTCAAAGTGCTGATCAAACATTAATAAAGCTTCACAGTGGAGCTGCTCAATATTTTGATCACCCTTTTCATGGAACACACATATTCATCAAAACCAGGAAYGTGTTTTGATAAATTTTCCATTTAAAAAACATTTTGACAGAGTTCTGAAGCAGGCAAAGCTTGCATATTTGAACAAGAGTTTCACGTATCTTGGAAATAATTTTTCATTTGCATGATAATTAATAATAGAAAAAAGATAAGCCAAATGAAGCATCTTAAAAAAGCATAAAAATAAAAAAAATAGATTGATAAGGTGTGAATTGATCAAATGTTTAGTTTCAAAATATTTGCAACATTTCAGTTCAGTCCTCTATTTGAGATCAAGGAAATAAATGTGAAAGGGAATTGAAGTGCATGAATAAATCGCTGAACTGTGTTGTATTATATACCAAATTTTGTCCTGAAAAAAATGCCAAGAGAAAAAAGTCACTTACAGATGCCATCATTTTTCTAACTATTCACAGGAACACATTCTGCAGTAAGCAAAAGCAGACAATCCAAACAGCAGCATTCACTTTTCGGTTTTCTTCTTGCTGTTCTAAACTATAGCTGACATTGTCTCACATCAATTAATGCCTCTAATGATGTTTAGGCTAAGAATGTAKGAATCCCTAATTTTCATTGGCAAAATTAACATTCGGGTACATTTAACATTAATGATTTGACTTACTGTCCCTGTAGATATTATTTTTATGTTTTTGACAAATTCATATATATTAACACAGTCAAGTGCTAGAGTACAGTGAGTGCATTGTACTGTTTGAGAAGCAGGAGATATGAGCAGGTGAACAAAGGCTGATTTAACCCCTGCATGCATTGGCATCACACTGATATAAGACAAATGACATGCAGCTCTCATTCACATGAAAAATGTCAAGCAGCAGTCAAAAGAAATCACTTAGATCTTGTTTTCATCAGGGTCTTGGTTTGAAACTGATCTGATCTGTTTATAGACAGATGACATCAATGCCAAATACTGAGGAAGGAGACAATACACAGTAATTAGTTCCAGAGCTATTTTCTAGGACCTGGGTAGGAAGCTTCATTCAGTAGGGTCCTGGAGGGCTGTGGAAAGATGCTCAGCTCTTGGCTGGAAGATGCACGAAATTCATGCTTCATAGTAGYACTCAGTATCTTCCAGGATGAAGCCCATCAAGATCAGTAAGCACACTGATAGGAGTGCAGTTTGATCCAAGACTTTAATTTAATTTCTGCTCTCCAGAATCAGGAAGTTCATCAGTAAGATCAGCTGTCATTTGGCACAATAGGATTATAGAGTCAGCAATTAGATTCTGTCATGAAGACAATATGCTTAGCACTGGCATTTCTTATTCTTTTCTCATTTAGTAATTATCTTCAACATTTAGCTGATTTTTCTCAGCAATTAAATGCATAGGCTTTAAATAATTCTTTCTTGGCTACATCAGTGTTAAAACTTCATTCAACTGATAACCTTGTGTGGGGCCAAATTACAATGAGGAGCTAAAGGAAATATGCTCTTGTAGAAAGTAGTCTGTGCTCTCTCTGTTGGATTTTTTGGTTTCTGAATATTATATCCAAATATGACAGGAGACGTATTAATAGGAYTTGCCTGGTGGTCAATTCTCTTAATCCACAGATCTTTCCTAAGTTAGTCAGTGTTAACTTGCTGCTATTCTTCCTTTGTGGAAATTTGCCACTCTAGACTCTGCGCTGTGTTAATCAAACCAAAGAACATTTGATCAAGCCCTGCTCAGCAATGGCAGGCTGTTATTAAAAGCAYGCAAATGTCTCCTCTCTTCCTGAAGCGGTGTCAGCATTGGGCAAACAATACACAAAATAAAATTTTTGTACTCCTGTGGTTGACAAATTTATCAAAAAATGGGGAAGATTTTGCTCTTAATAGCTACTCTGTGAAGTGTTGCATGAAAGAAATTTACATGGATGTGAAATACAGAATCAAGTYTAGGAATGAGGAGTAGAAATCAGGACTTGATTTTCTTCTCTCTGCTTTTCTCTCAGCCTATGCTGTATGCTTAAAATATCAAGAATTGTTTTCATATATATTTGAAAAAAWTTAGCTTTAGTAGGCAATTTTCTGGGAAGGAATGTCAGGTGGATTTTCTTTTCCAAAGTGGCCATYGCTCAGTTTTTACTCAGCTAGTTCTAAATATGTCTCTTTTCAGTATCCAATTGCCTTTTGATTTTGTTTTGAGAGGTCTTGCATAATGCAGGAAGAAGTACATGCCTAACATAGCTTTCTGTGCTCCACTTCAGAGAAACTGGAGAGTAATGTGGGAGGCAGTGAGAAGTTCTCAAAAAGCTACCAGGATCTACCTTTACCTTTCAAAATTCTTTATGTCTTGCCTAAGGACAAAGAAAAAAGAAAACAAATCTGTGTTGTGCTAAGAACTGATTTTTTTTCAGGTGTTTTTTTCCTCAAGCACATGTCTATTCTTTTGAAGTGCTGACCTAGTGTAACTTAATTTATGAAATCTGATCAGAATGCAATTCTTTTTTAAATTCTGGCTATTTTACTTTTTATGTCATTGTAAAAGTTTCAAGCAATGGTGAAGATGTGATTCTGCAATTTCAGATTTTGCASAGAAGGCCTAACTCTACCTTGCAATTAGCTCAGCTGGTCATGGTGCTGATGACATCAATGTCATGGCTTYGATTCCCATGTCAGCCATTTACTTAAGAGTGGGACTCAGTGGTCCTTGCKGGTCCCTTCCAAYTCAGAATATTCTGTGGAGCTATGCCTGGGCTTCTCTGGGCTATCCTAGCAACATCAGAATTCTGGCAGGRCTTACCTGTCCTCATCATACCTGTACAACATTGGAAACACCTTTGACTTTCTATCCTCTGAATACATTTCATTTCATAATGAACTTATATCCCTACCATTTTTTAAGTTTGCAAAACTGGCAYCAGTAATGCAGCACTCAAAACATCTGCTGCATAGGAACTGAAAGATGAAAACAATGATCTGCCAAAGTCTATTTTTTTTTTTCGTTTACTGAACATGCAAATAATTCAGTACTGTGCAAAGTTATTATTGCTGCAGAAGAGAGATCCCAGCATCTGGTTATTGGTATACAGAAAGGAGATCTATAATTTTGAGAGTGGAGTTTTTTTACAAAGCATTGCAACTACTGTGTTTATGAGCATTTAAAGMTTCTCCAGTGTTCAATGTTTTATATTTACAGCGCTCTAGATTCAGGAGAATTTCAGACCAGTGATGAACAGCAAAACGCTTGATTAAAAATAAACCTCTTAAAATCAAAAAAGTTTCTGGCTTTTCTTCCTCTGCAGTTTCCAAGGAATTTTTACAGCAGTTTGCTAGARAGTATGATTTGGTTTTATGACTTTTTTAAAGTCACAGTTTAAAGTTTAAAATAACTCCACTTTTATGCTGGGAGTAGTTTTATACTAGAAAGGAAGAAATGGTTGGGAGATTTTATGGTCTACAGATGAAATGGAAACCTTGCCCCCAAGTCCTGTTTGCAAGGAAGCAGAGAAATTGCAATCTTTAATGGCTGCAGTCTTTTGAACATTGAAAGTTTAAAAAGAGAAAGAATTATAGAAAGACCTCCTGTATCCCATAGTTGTGCAGTTCCAACAGATATATTTTAYTTTTTTTAAACCCAACTCAAGACAGCCTAAAGTGCTAGCTGTGCTCCCCCTTTAGTTTTCCTGGGATATTCTCAAACTTTTAAAATACTCMGTTTCTGTTACTTTTACATAAAACACCATAGAAGTAGCAAATTGAACTAGCTCATCACTTACCAGTTTTTGAGAAGAGAACAATATCAACCTCCTGAATCTTGCTTTTGCCTGTGCTGCAAGCTGGAATCTGGTATGCAAGAAAACATATATCTACTGGCATGTGCCTTAGCAGTAGGCTGTCACAGCTGTGGCAGCAAACTTTGRCTGTAAGGATGGATCCCAGTCAATAAGACTCTTGAGACAGTTTCAGCCTGGATCTGAAAAGATATTTGTGTGTAACTTACAATATAACCTGACAGTAAGCTGTCTCTTATTTTCTGTTTTCATCAGTAGGTCCTGAAAAATCCAGTTCTACCTGTTGATTTGGGCCCTCATGTGYGTTCTTCCTGGTGTCATTTTGTCTATATGGAAAACAGGTTCAGCAAGAAGCCAAAGCTACAGGATTAAATATAGGAAAAATGCACAAAAGCAAGAGAGTTTCAAGTCATGCACAAAGAAAGCTTCCTGAATTAAATGTATCAGTCTCTAATAAGGTTTCAATTGCTAAAAAAAAAGCAAARATATTAACAGAATAATAAGAATTGTATCACTTCATGAAATTAAGTGACCTTCTGGAAAAAACGAACTATGCCATTCTGTTTTTTTAATATTTGTGTGATGAAAACCAGTATTTTTAATGGCCAAGGAGAAAGAACCAGCCAGTTATCAAAATGATATAGAAGTTTAGAAAGCACTACACTGCCAGAAATATTTTCCTTTATAAGACATTGGCTTCAAAWAGGTAATAAGGAGGATGAAGGCTTGTAGAAATATTTTTCATAATTTTGAAACCATTAATCTGGAGGATTTCTAATTTAAATCTAGATTATGACTGAAAGTCTGCAACCGCCATAAAGGTTTATGGAATTTACTGTCTTGAACTTAAAATGGCAATTATTTTTTTCCAAGCTGATGGAACATTTTGGATGGAGAATTGAACAATATTACAGTGTATTCACTTAAAAAAATTAGTAATTGTTCCTGTTTATGAAKATATTTGCTTAGCAATTTTGAAATGTTACAAAAGATGATAAAAGTAGACCAGTTATATAGCTTGGAGGGAGGTTAATCGCATCAAGTTTTGGTGTCTTTCTTAGTATTGGGTGAATTGTTTTCAATGGCATTGACTCCAGTGAGAGACTGGATAACTGTTTTTTAGAGATGGACTTATACTGTAGATATCAAGATGGGGTGAAAGCATCCTATGAAATTCAATACAGGAAGAAAAAGAGTACTCATTTATACGGGTTGAACTTCCTAGAAATRTGGGAAGCAATGGAAGATGTTGAGACAAGATTTTTATCTTTTCATGAAGCCGTAAACAATCATGTTCTGCCTTTGTACAAACATGGCGTGCTTCTTAGAAGGGAAAACATTTTACAACATATAAAGGAAAGAAAAAAAAGAAAAACAACCAACAGAATTGTAGGCAAGAAAAGAGCAAGGAGAATTATTTTCAGGAATGTGTAACTACTAGAAATTGTTCAAGAGGCAGTTTGTGGGTGGAATCAGACCTCACTGAATGAGATTTATGAGCAGGACACAAAACATGACCCAATATGATAAATACCTGAGTTAAAATAATGAGGAGGAAATAGAAATAGAGCATATACAAAGAGAAATGAATATGTACTGGGCAAATATTTTTTTTTTACTATATTACCCAAACTGCKTGTTTCAGTAAAATAAC
This sequence comes from Mixornis gularis, assembly GCA_003546035.1. Taxonomy (NCBI): domain Eukaryota; kingdom Metazoa; phylum Chordata; class Aves; order Passeriformes; family Timaliidae; genus Mixornis; species Mixornis gularis. The sequence goes on along the minus strand of QVAJ01000152.1, from coordinate 1,627,735 downwards.
ATTTTAAAATTTTGTTATTGTTTCAGAAAGTAGAGGATGTCAGCCAAAGTTGGCATATCAGACAAGGTATCCCCTCTTGAGAAAAAGATAATAATGAAGAACTTAAGCCTAACAAAATGTAAGTTTTAAAATAACTAGAGTATCTGGTGAAACAAAACCAAGACACCAAACAGAAACAGCATTATTAAAAAAAATAAGTTGTAAAACATGTCTCAAATATATAAACTCTGGAAAACCAGCTATAGTAATGGCAGGCAATCAATCATAATTCAATTTTGTGCATTTATGGTTTTTTTAAAAAGGTATAAATATAAACACAGAAGTCTAAACCCAGGGTAATCACATTCTAATAGTCCCGTCCCCCTCCCCCCCCMAAAAAAGCCATTTCATGAATATTTGGCACACACATACAAAAAAGAGATAGCAATTTATTGACTTTGAGATTGTCACCAGTTAGCATTTTTTTTTATATGACTTTTAAAAGAAGACTATCTGACTATGTAACCACCAAATGATAAAAATCAAAGAGATTCTAAATTCTAATGAATAGCAGAAAAAGGTCAAAGAAAAAATATGCCACTGAGATTAGCTCAGCTGGTTAGAGAATARTGCTAATAATGGCAAGGTTGTGTGTTTGATCCATGCATGGGGCACTCAGGAGTTGTACTCAATGATCCATGTGGGTCTCTTCCAACACAGAATATTGTTCAATAGCACAATCTAAAAACAAGCTAGAAATCCGATGCAAAAAATTTAGTACAACTAAATGCTGAGTGCTAAGTTGAATCAGAGACTGCTTGTGTATCACATATTACAAATACATATTACAAGTATTTTCCTTAAGAAAATGAACTATGCCAAATATACACAACTACAAAGCTTYGGACGTGGAAAGAGGCTCCCCAGGGAAGTGGTCAGAGCACCAAGCCTGMCAGAGTTCAAGAAGTRTTGGGACAATCCTCTCTGGTACATGGGTGACTCTTGGGATTATCTGATGCAGGGCCAGAAAATGGCCTTGGTGATTCTTGTGCGCCACCTTCCAAGATATTCAAGTGATTCTGTGATTCCCAAGATACTCTGCTATTCTGTGAATGGTCCTAAGTGAGACTAATGGTCTGAACACCTTGAGTTCRTGTGTTCCTAACACAAATTCTTGAAAACACTTATTAGTTCTACTAACATCGTAAATATGAGTACACTGAAAGCACATTAATCACACCACCTGTGAATACTGCCTGCTGTCTGCTGCTTGTCCTCTGCCCACTCTCTCCTCACTGCTTATTCCCCTTTGTCTGGAACTTATTTAGTGATTTATTAAATGCAGTTTCTATAGTTGTTATTGAAATTCTTTCAAAGATTCACTTTTTCTTCAATTCCAGCAAATATAGTCCTAATACCTTCTCTCCCATGGTGTTTTGACAGAAGAGAAAAAGAGGTATGTCAAAGTAGCACAAAACAATTTCAAATATTCACTTTCCTGTTGCTACCATCTTTTTATGTCTATTTTTTTGTAGTATTTTATAAGCATAAGACTCTCTTCGCATTTGTGCTTCATTAGCCACAGCTTGTATCATTGTTACCTAAAAGAGAGACAACACTTTAGTCAATGACTTGGAGGTACATTTTTTAGTTTCTTGCTGCAAAAGGGCTTATTCTCCATTCAGTTACCACTTAGAGCAGCAGCATAATGGTTGCACTGTCAATTGAATTGCAGGTTTTAATGGCATAAATGAAGGAAGAATCTAATAGGGAGAATTACAAGAATTAGGAGACTGATGAGCTATTGGTGAGGATCCTATCTGGCTGTTATCTTCTCAGTTGCTTTCAGGCATCATTAGCACTGTGTGCTGGCTTGTGCTCAAGAAGCATAGAAGGAAACACAACCCACCAACAGGGAAGGTCACTGACTATCTAGCATCTCACTTTTCAAGTGAGATGYAGTTTTCATTTGCCTGTTTGGATASAATACAAGCCCYGGTTCTTCTGCTGATCCTTAAAATGATGTAGCTCTGACATAAAAGTTACCCCTGGACAGCTAAACTAAAATTCTAGRAGGTACTAGGGGTATTCAGCAAATTACTGAGCTTGACCTTGCAACAGTGGAGGCTACAGGGCCTATAGAAGCTGTAGAACAGAAGTGGACAAAACATAGAAGTGGTACCCAGAAGCATATATACATAATTCTTTTAGGTCTGTTATTTCCTCTTTTTCTGTGTGACTTTCCTAAATTAGGCTACCAATCCCAGAAGAAATCTCTGTTCTTGAGACATGTTCTCACCTAGAGCAAAAGAAAATTCTTTGCTGCTTCTTGAAAAACTACTGTCCTTCTCTCAGAGGCCATCATAGCTGCATATCACCATACCAATCTTTAAAAAAAAATTACCAAAAACCAAAGGAACATAAACCCCTCTTCTCCAGATTGTGTTGAGGATCAATTGGTAGCATATGTATATGAAAATATAAACATATACTACTTCCTAGCATATACTTTCTATACACATATACTTCTTCCTGCTTGGGCAAGCAGAAGATGGGTCAAAAGAACAGAGAATGCAGAGTGGAGACGTGAATTTTTTTTTAAAGCTTTGTAAATTTCAGGATGAAATAATGCTCTTGCACAGTCTTACTCCTTGTGCAGTATACTTAGCTGCCTCCTTCTCTTCTGTAAGTCACGGAAGTTTTAAAGTCAAAGTACTGCTTTCCACTAAAGTGAAAAGCAGTTTTCTACAGGTTTGGGATTTAGTTTTTTTCCATGACTTTTATTTAATTGGATTTRAATGCTATCAAAATCTCAGGATTCCTTCCTTTCAAATGAAATAATGACATTTTATTGATATGTTTTGGGTGACCAGTTAGAAAGGCAGCAAAGGAGCATGATTTGAAAAAAATAATGATCATCAACCCTCCCAGAAAATCCCTGTAAGACATTTTCCCAAATATTGAGGAAGACAATCCAAAACTTGGGGGTTTTGTTGTTGAAATTGTTGTTCTCTGCTCTTGTTGGTACCTTTTTCACTTGCAGATTATACACTGGTATGCTTTATGTAATTACAGATAAATAAATAGTGACATATATGTGTAAAAAATACGAATGAATTTTCTGGTAGCTATTGGCTTGAAAAAGAAACTAAAGCTAGCAAAAAGTTGTCCTAAAAATAGGAAAATATTAATTGTTTTCTTTTTGTATAGTTATAAGTAACACCAAGAAAGGAAAAGGAACTTTGATATGTATGACACACTAAAGCAACCTAGGCAGGATACCAAAGTGTGCTGTGAAGAAAAGTGAGCTGAAAAAAATCATGCTGAAAGCATGTGAAAAACTATGCTCAAAATAAACTCCAAATCTTTTCTAACAGAAAAGYTTTAGATCTGAAATGCCTTCTTTTTTGCCTCCAAAAAATTGAAAAAAAAAACCCCTGAGATTTAGTTTTTTGTACTGATCTCCTATATAAATGATCATCTCAAAAATAGTAATAGGACAAAATCCAGAAGTGCAAACAATTGAKGGAGAATAAGCTTTAGAAGGAAAATTTTGGAAATTTTGGGAAAGAARTTATAATTTTTGGACTAATTTCTTCTCTCCTCTGCTAAGTCAAAAGCAGAACAAAAAAATAATTGAAAGATCACTATTCCTCCTTTGTTCTGAAAGTGTTCAATTTCTCTTAAGAGGAAGATTTGCTGATTCATACGGCATAGAGAGCAGAAATGTCCTCAATTTCTGCAGGGTGAAAACATCAGCAATTTTTCAGCATGAAGAGACAGAAAGCTTGACTAAAAATACATAAAAGCACATTTGGAATAAGAGGAAAAACAAGCTAAAAATATTACTTGGATGAGCATAACCTATTTAGGTGTTGTACAACCACTGCTGGATTATGTGGTCCCATATTTCCAGTGCTTTTACAAGGTCGTCCATTAACCCTGATTTCTTTTTAAAATGTCTCATTCCAACTGTATTCAGCAGAGCTGTTGTTTGGATGCACACATTTACCTTTAGCTCTTCAGTTCACTTCATCCCTTGATTGCAACCCTCCTCTCAAATGAGTGACTCATCTTTGGTGATTGAAATTACCAGACCGGGAATGGAGTAAAACTCAGCATAAATATTTGAGTTAACTTGACAGAAGTCATGCTGATTTTCATTTTTTTTTATTTTTTATTTATTTTTATCCCTCCCTTACATGGTAAGGAGAGTGTGGACTTAAATGTGTGTGGGCACTGAGAGGCCGTGATCTGTTTTCAGTACTGGGTATCCATATTGTGTGAAGGGATGAATACAGTTATTTGGATTTTTCTCCTATTTCTTCTCTCCACCATCTCTAATACCAATAGGCAGCTATTTCACAAACATAGACGATATATTCTTGCACAGGAAAGTAACTATATTGTTCATGTTTGATTTTTTCAATAAGAAATAAGCCCCATCACAGCTGGTATCTTTTAATCTTCTGGTGCATTATAGTGAGCTACACAAACCTCCTGGGGTGCACAAATCTTCAGAACACATTTAGGATACCTACAAAAATGAAGAACAAAATAAGGTAACAGTTCTGGAAAACCAGATCAGGAGGTCCTAGAAAGCTGAGTGAATTTCTATGATGGAAAGGAATTCTTGAAGCTCTGAGACTGATTTTTCTGAGTTGGAGGAGCAGGAGCATCACAAGCCTTAAAAAACATCTGGTCAGGCACTCAGATGCAGAAAGATGTTCCTCATCTGTCTCCAAGTAAAAAGACTCCTATTTTGAACTAGTTCATACTCAAGCAGCTGCTAAAGATCATCTAGTCCCTGGTACCCCCCAGGATGTTCCTGTCCCAAAAGATGGTAGTATCCCATGCTTCCTAGAAGTCCAGGACTGAAAACATGAAAATTTAAACTGGTTTTCAGAGGCAGATCATCAAATAGGAAATATTTTTTATCAAAAAGTAGTTGTGTATTAAAAGAACTTCTGATCTTAAAAAAGTATTATTTCCTTGCAAAATTACAACAGCTCCTCAAAATTACAACAATCCTCTTGTCAGCTGATGCTTTCACTGGGTGAAGTGTTACAAGCAGTCCAGGGAGCAGGAGTTAACACAGCAGGAGTTAACAAATCATGAAACACGGAGGCAAAACTTGATCATCTGGGGTAAATCTACCAGTTTTCTCCTCATTAATTTATCTCCATTTATAGGGATGATACAGCTTTTTTTTGCYTTTTYTTTTTTKGGGGTGRGGGTGGGGGAAGAAACAAACCAGATTATCTGTGTCCAAGAGAAGGAGTGGATTCTAGAATGTGGAAGATAAGTTATCATTATCATTAAGAACAGTGAATTTTTTTAGTTGATTGACCCCACATTGTTGTAGTCTGGCTCTAAAGTGACAGAATACAAATGCAGAGTTAAAAAGAGTGAAAAATGCTTCTTTCTCCCACGGTCTTGGTTTTTCGGGGTTTTTTTGTTGTTTGTTAGCTTGTTTTTGTTTTGTTTTGTTTGTGGTTATTTTSTTTGGTTGGTTTTTTGTTTGTTTGGGGKTTTTTTGGGGGGGTTTGTGTGTGTGATTTTTTGGGGGGTTGCAGGTATGAAAATGCAGAATTTTCTTATCTGGGAAGGGCAAATTATGAAAGATGTCAAAAGCACGATAGATATATGCATTTCATCCCTTCTAGCACTTAATAGTTCCTGTCTTACTGTGATAGRACCAATCATAGGGACACACTTTCAGTCTTCACCCAGTGCCAAGAAACACACAGCTTGGGATTTTTGCTGGGAGACTGCCAGSTCCTCAGGGAAAGGATTATTTTGCAGAATAGATGGAACAAGCCACCTTCATGGTGGTGAGGTAAYCTATTCAGGAAGCAAGAGAAACTTTGAGAACTTAGAAAGGCCTGAAACAAGTGGTATTGTGGAGTTTGTTGGTTTGTTTTTTTTTCCAAAATGTTCAGCCAGAAGCTACTGTACAAGTTCCACTCAGCCTATTTCACCAAGTGTCCCAAACCCCACATCTCCAGCCTTCAAGTTGAGAGTGCAGCAAACAGCCTCTTTGTAAAAGGTAGGGTCCTTGCTCTATCTCAAGGGAATGAGTTTTGCCACTACAAAATCAGAATGGATTCAGTTTTGAATGGAATATGGTCTGGAAATAAAGGTCCTTCATGGACTCTAATCTATATCAGTGAAATACTTTTGTGCTTCTTTCTGATGAATTGTGGAKGTAACAGTATCTCAGAAAGTGCAGAGACCAGTCTCCTTCATTTATCGCTCTCAGGAAATAGAAGAGAAGCAGGATGGCATTAAAAAAAAMCCAACAAAACCAAATCAAAATATAAACAAAACCAAACAAAAAGCCCAACAAAACCAGTAAAACAAACTGGTTTAGGCATTTGCCTCTAGCAAACCAGTACTAGATTCAATAGTGGCCATAACGATTTGCCATGGTGAATTTCAGAAACTTAAATGAAACCCTAACTCACAAAACCTGAGCAATTCTCCCAGCAGGTCAGTCCCAAGGGAATATCTATTAGACAGCCTACTGTGAGATCCAAATCTCTACACATTCAGGAGTAAAGAAGAGGAAAAAAACTGAATTAAGATATGAAGTAATAAAAGTGGTGCACACTGACCCCTTAGAGGGGCTTGTTACAAACACAGTAATGCCCAGGAAGTGCATCCACAGAGACTTTTGAGACAGTGGCATCAAATAAAGTGCCCCTGAGAGGTTTCTGGGTTGCCAGGTTTTTTGCTAAAGGTACGTGCTTAAAGTTTTATGCCTGAGTCTCCTGACACAGAAACAGAGAAAATGAAAGGAAGAAAATAAAACTGAAGCAAGAGATTGTTGAGAATTTTTCAGTGGAGATGTTATCTTCATGATGAAATCCTGGCTTACAGGAGTTGGACAGTAATGTTAAGTGGTAAACCATGGTGGCTGAATCCACTTCTGATTGTCAGCTGCCAACAGATTTTTGAGTGACGAGAGGAATTCAATCTGACACTTTCAGAAACACRACTTCCAATTTTGTCAGAAGTATGTTTTGCCTTCTAATCCTCAACTTTATCCACTGTCCTTCCCAGACAGGCCAGTTTCCATAAAAAGCTGGGAGGATCTCCTTCAGTGACCCAGTGATATTCACCTGTAATCTCCAGCAGGTTTTTCTGGCCTGCTGGGTATATATCTATAAACACCAAACAGATTGCACTTATTTATTTTCCCTCAGAAGTATTAGGAATGTTAGAGTGATTTGTAATATTGTCCTGCAACTAATAGATCAAATTGGTAGAGGAGGTAAAGAGATTAGTCTCTGTATTTTTAATCCCTAAACTGAAGGGAAGTAATCCAAAGCAGATGTACAAAAATACAGTAACAAACAGAAATATATAAACAGCTATATTAATAATACACTCTTGGCATGCACTTTTGCCCAAATCAGATGTTGTCTTCAGGTCACTTGCACTCTGTGGAAATCCTGAAAATGGAAGATGGGTGGGTCAAAATACATCCACAGATTTACGCTTTGGAGCCTGCTTAGCACACACTCAGCTGCCAGTGACAAAAGGAATTTTATAACATTTTGAGCCAAACCATCAACATAAGGGATTCTTACCATTGGCATATTTCCTGATATCTCATTTTAATTGTGGCATCCATTAAGGTTTTTCTTTTTAAAAAAAACAGAGCATCTCTGCATGTTATTGGATAGACATTTTCAAGATTCAGCTGGTATGAATATTTACTGSAAATGCCAATAACCCCCATGGAGGAGTAATGAAAACATAGGGACACATCTTTCCTAGTTTTTAACTCAAAATATTATGTAGTTTCACAGTCACAGATTGAAAATTATCGAATGGTCAATAAAAAAATCCCACATTTTATTTATCATTACTCTAAAACTAAATTAAAAATCTTTCCCTTCTTCAGACTGTTTCATATGTAAATTTCATCTATATATTTTAGATGCTTAAATGTGTAGAATGACTAGCAGAAAGAAAAAAGCATATGAGAATGCCAAAAGCTATGATGTCTTGATATTTTAAAACAATTATGTCTGCAAAAAATAACACATAGGACCATGTGTAGGTCTATTCGTGGGCAAAAGCTGAAAACTATGGTGAGCCAAAATTTTTTTTGTGAGGTTTTATGGGGATAGAGGGCTTGGAGGAAGATAAGAAAGCGAGTGTTGTGAAGAAAGTCTGTTATTTGAAAAGATGAAAGTATACCTAGAAAGTTTTCAAATATGACATCACTTTTTCCCAATCTGAACTTTTAGGCAGCATATTGACATTAAATCAATWGGTAATATGAAAGGGTTTCACTTAAAAAAGGAACGGAGAAATCTAAACTGAGATTGAAGTSTCCCTCGGCCCCATCTTGCTTTATTCTCAATAGCAACAAAGTCAGAAAAGACTATAGAGAACACAATCCCAGAAGGAAGTAATTTTGTTTTCCTTTGAAAATTTCTATGTTTATGAAGACTTTGTCTGGGTTTATGTTTTTAGAATATTAACTAAGCTTTGTTTAGGAGGAAGGCAGGGAGTGTGCCAGGAAACAGGAATTAGTCTCTTTAGTCATGGAATTTATTCTGAGTTGTGGTGATGTGTGAACTTCTCAGTGAAGCAACTTCTCAGCTATGGTCAGACTGAGAGAGAGGTGAAGTACTGCATTCTCAGCCTCATAGCAAATGTCTGACAASTAGAAATAGTTTATGAATAATAGCTAATTCAGTATGCTCAGCTTTCTTATTTCATCTCCCTCCTTGTGKTATAAATCCACACTAGCATGAACATAATTTTTACTTGCTAAGCCTCCTGGGAAGGGAAATAAATAAACATTAACATTTGAACAAAAGAATCGATTTGAGATCTGCATTAAATGCTTTGTGTTCACTGTGTGATGGATGTACTGCCTCCTTCTTGCTGYTTAGGAGTTATTTAAAGGTCCAGCTGAAATGAGTTCCATAACGAAGGAGTACATGAAAACAAATACTGCAAAGAGACATTGTGCTGTCCCTCTGACTTACAGGAGTAATTGCAGCAAAGGGAAATATAAGCAGGAGGATGCTAATGAAACACTGACAGGAGGAGTGATAAGTAAAACAAGACTGTTGATAGAATCTTAAGAAAACAATGACAGCAGGATAAGCAGCCGCACAAGCCCTTCACACTGTTTTTTGGGGATTTTTTTCCTTTTTTTTCCCAGATGGAACTTGACATACTTGGAGGGTTTTGAGCATCTTGAAATGCTGATCATTCATGCCTTATAAAAGCAAGCCCAAATAGGAGTTATGTTCATTGCATTAAAACCCAAGAAATACCTGTTAGAATTTTTATATTTTCCTAAAGTATCTGCAGGTTTATTTTTTCCAGGGCACTTTCTAACTTTGCAGCTAAGGGCCAGTTTTCTATGATTTTCATCTATGTTATTGGAATTATTAGTTGAGAGATCTCAAAAAGGAGAAAGAAATTAAAATCACAAAACATCTAGAAGGAAAAACAATCTAATTGCAAATAAGACAAACTAATYCTTCACTCATGTTTCCTATAGGAAAAATATGAAGTTCCTTAGAAAGTATCCAGGAAAGTGCAAGTAGATTAAAAAGTATTTTTCAAACCAATTACTCAGTCTCCTGATCMAAAAAATAATGGTAAAATACAAAGTGAAGAATTAAAATGAATGAAATAATTAAAGAAATTAATAATTTTAATGTTTCTTCCCTTTCATTAGGAGAATCTTGTGGCTAGAAATAATGATTAAATGGTGACTAATTACCCTGAATTTCRGTGATAAAAATAGAGTTTATTCARAATAAAATTGTGTAAATTGATAGAACAGATTAATGTATAGCTCTATTCCCACTTAAAAGCACTAAATCTACCTGTGCAAAAGATAGTAGATGGACTAGCACAAGAGAAGGACATAATTTCCATCAGTAATGGCAGGAAAATAAGGAAGACTGAATGTTCAAGTAGAGGAGGCAAGGAGTTACTGTTAGGAAGGCTGGTGTCGCCCTAGGTTTTCTTGCTTTTGAGTGCTTGTAACTTTGTACTGCAGATTCTCCCGCAGCTTCATGTAAACAATTAGAATGTTTACATATTTCTCCTCTGGGAGGAGAAATGTGATTGATGGTGATGTTCACCATCCAGGTTAAAGGGGTGGCGACCTGTGTAGCCAATCTCTTGACCTTTGTACATATGTATATAAATGGAGTCAGATTTTGAAGGAAGGAGGAAGTTTCCCTGGACCTCTGCTGTGCCTGCTTCGCCCTTTGTATGTCATGAACTGTGACATATGGTGACCCTGTCCGTGCCTTCAGGCTGGGGGCAGACCCAGTGGGGAGTTGCATTCCAGGAGCACATCCCCTTCGTGGGCACTGATGTTGTTGAATGTCCCTGTCATGTTGCATGGTGAGGAAGGAGGCTTAGTCCTGACTTGTGTTCTAGTCCATGCTGAAACCAAATACAGATTTTTGAAATAAGTATGGATTTCTGAGAGCTGAACGTGATTGTGGAATGGGAAGTGGAAGCTGGAAACCAGATATTACCTTTCACAAGTATTTCTTTCATTTGGAGACAGCTGGACTGAGAAGACTCTTTAAAGATTTTGGAATGTGCCTCTAAAAAGGTGTTTCCAGTCTGTTTCCTTTTGGGTGCTGGTAATGTGATCAGTTCATTGCCTTTCACCAGGTACTCAAGAAAGAGGGCAAAAATCAAGATCTYGTTATTCTGAGAGGGCCATTGTAATTCTTTCCAGCCCATTAGGCACAAATATATTTGTAGGTAATTCCATAACTGTTCTGTAACAGAGCATCACTGAGGATTTCACTAATTAATGTAAAACCAAAACTGTGCTTTATTGATACCATGCAAGCTGTAAAGTTTCTCTTTAATCAAGCAMAGGGAAAGACGTGTATGTTTTGATTTAGATCCATGATAAAAATTTTCAGTGTAAGGCTTTACTGGCCTATATRTGATCTATATGGATGTAAAAAAAAMCCAAACAGAACTAAACCAGAGAATAAAGTGCCTTTGTCATTCCTGTTGGAGAATTTCCTGCTAGAGGCAAATATTGACCTTGTTGTGTCCAGGGACCAAATATAATAAAACATTTGCCCTGATGAGTTTTCAGTCACACACTCTCCCTTCTGCAATTCCATGAGAATCTTCATCTCYCATTTTAACTTCAGTGTCCAAGACCACGTTTAGACGTTGCCGTGGTTTATTTGGTGTAACCTGCCTTAGCAAATCTGTGTTAGGCATAAAGTATGAATCAATTTTTTCCTAACACATAACTTCAAAAAGCTGCACTAGGAATAATATATTAGAATCACTATTGTTTAGGCATAAAAATAATCTGTTAGCTTGATACAAATACTTGCACACATTGTTTTCAAAATAAGGTACATAAAATTACAGTTAGTTTATGGATATCAATTTACAACTGCTATTACAAGTCATTAATTTGAAAAAGCACATTAAAGTGCACCCTACCAGTGTAGAAGCCCTAGCAAAGAGAAATGCATATTAAATGGGGAAAATTAATGCTTTATTTAAAAAAAAAGACACTGTACTTAGTTGCTGTTATGGCATCAGAGTAGCGATGCTGATAGGTGAGTTATGGTCTTCATCTCATCTGCCCAGGCCATGCACTCTATGGGATAAGATGCTTATGGAATTATGCCTGGCAGTTCTACCAGCTCCAAAAAAATACTTGTTTCTCCATCACATGATGCCATCAAAGGAATTAATAATGATTTATTGCTTATTGTAAGGATTTGTACCTTCAGTAACACTGAAAAATAGACAACTTGAATATGGATCATACATGTTCCTCATCTATAACTTTGACACTATTTTCATTGCTTTCCATTCTGCGGAGTTTGACTTCTTTTTTTCTTCAATTCTTTCCCTCCTGCTGGTTTCATTTGACTGGTGTTAATATATCTTTTGTCTGAGTGCTGCATACCCATACTGAAATTACAACTTTGGCTCTTTTTCTTTTCTTCATTATTTCATGGATGTGAAAAACTAGGGATTTGTAAATACTTCAGTGAAGCTGATCAGGCATTGCAAGGTCCTGTCCTTTCCTCTAGCACCCTGACTGGGTGTGTGACTGCTGCGCTTCTTTGACACTTTCTTTCGAAGTTTCCAAACTCTAAATTCATCCTGGTATACAATATATTYCAATCAGTTATTTGATATTACATTATTTTTGCAACTAAGAAAAAGCTGCAGTCCAACTATTTTTCAGGAAAATGTGGCAATGAAAGTGGGTATGTAGCAACCGTTAGCCATTTTGGAGTTTAAATAAAGATAGAAGCCTAAGCCCAAAGCTTTAAGTAGGTTAAAATATGTGGTTTTGTTCAGAGGGAAGCTTTCAACTGCCAGCAAACCTGTCTTTGTGCATTTGAGGTATTCTGATTTATGGTAAGAGCTGTGAAACCACAGGTTCTACAGACAGAGCACATATTTAAAGGTTAAGTCAGATCTGTCCTCACTATGTTGCACTACTGTTACGACTGTAACATGGTTTTTGAATGATTCTTATCCTTGCAGCACTTGCTGAACTGTGACACAAAATCTTGTACAGACTTATGCTGGAAATGGAGCTGTAGCTAAACTGCATTGCACCTGTATCTTCAGCTGTACTTCTGTAATGTTTTTCATCAGTTCTCATCTAGGTCTCRGTATTCATCTTCTGTCTTTGAATTTATGCTGTAATTTTAAGGMCCATGGAGCAGCAGCAACATTTATTATATATTTATATGCAAGAAATTAAATCASATCTTATGATGTGGCCTTGTATCCAAAAATACATTTTAGAAATATGAAAAAATAAATGAAAATAGTAATAATCACAATAAATAACTGGACTAATTAAAATGTAATTCTACTCTATGGCTGCATGTTGAACATTTTGCAAGTTAATTGTGACATTTCCTGAAGAAATAACAAATGTCCCGAGCATACCATGATATGTGCATTTGAATGCTACAGACTGAAGTCAGAAAAATTGTTCCCAAAAGTTTAACCAAAGAAACAYCGTTCACACAAATGCTCACAGTCAGTAAAGGCAGCAACAATAGACAAGGAAATTTCAGAGCATAAATTTGTGATCCTTAAATTTTTATATAGTTTCAATATTTCTGTATRATAGTTAAAAATCTGTCTTATACCTGTCACATGGTGCTTGAACATCAAGAAGAATAGTCTGCACTTACACAGTACACATAGTACATTTTCCTCAGACAACTTTAAATGCTTTACAGCTATTAAAGCACTGAATCTCTAAGATGCTGTCTGAGGCTGAGATTCATTGTTATTTCCATGATTCCACTTACTTATTTTGTAATTGTACAGTTTTCACAGAAAATCTGTAACATATTAACACTGGAATCTAATGATGCAAACTGGTAGTCGGAAACGTCTCTTCAATAAAATGTAACTTCTATATTATTAGTATCAATAATATTGCATCTGTCTTTGCTATAACTTTAATCATAATTTATGTAATTATAAAGAATGTGAAGCAAACTAATGCAGGCATATTAACTCTGTTTTGGAAAAAGAAGCATCCTAGTCACTGCCCTGCATTGATTTTTTAACAGTTCCTATAGTTGCATTCTTCTGTAGAGCTTGAATTTTATTTAATTTCTTTTTTTATTTACTGTTAATGAATATCAAGGAGGCTTTTTAGACACAGATTCTGTCATATGACATTTTCTATTAAAGACGGTAGTAGAAAGCTTAGAGTGGTATTGAGGAAAAAAAGCCCTTGAGTTTGATTACTGTATTAGAAAATCAATACGGTTATCTAGCATTTTATRTCTAAGATGGAAAGCATAGAGACACTTTCAATCATTAAGATAGTTTCAGGGAAAGTATATGAAATAGCACCTGTTTTTCATAGGAATTTTCTTCTGACTTTTCATTTCYTTTTGAGTTTTATACATTTAAAATATTTTGCTTTTCTTATTTAGTTTAATCCTACCTGTGTAGCTGCCTGCAAGCAATGCATTTCCTAAAGAAGACAGTTTTGTGTCAGAAAGTTTTTTTCAGGACTGGGACCTGTTTTGAAAAGACTGAGATCTGCCATAAAATGTGGTTCAGCACCCCCCCTGGCTCCAACCAGTGTCATAAGCTCCCATGGAGAATAATCAAATAGACTCCTCTATTTTCTAAAATTGTATGTCTTATGTTAATTGTTTGTTACCTTGTCTGAAAATAATGAGTCTATTCCTCATTCTGCTGAAGGAAACAAAAGTGTAAAAGATTTTAAACTGTCTCAATGCATACTATGAGAGCAAAAAGTCCTGATACTTGGTGAATGCAACACGTGCCTGCTAATGACAGCTAAATTTAAATACTCTCTCCCTGTTTGAATACCAGCCTTAACTCCCTTACTCAGCTTGAAATCAATTAAATTAATTAACTTCAGAACATTAATTCCTAATTTACTGCAGCCTTCCTGTGATATGAGTGAAGCCTGGATTCCTCCTCTGTAGATAATATCTTTTGTGCTAACAGTCTTGGGCTTCTGGGACACCTTGTGTCCTGACTGATTTACTGTGCTTTTAGGTTTGTTGATGTTTCATTCATTTTCACTTTCAAGCTCAAACGCTGGGAGGTCTACATCCTGCAATACYTACACCCTTGGATATTAAGGAGTTYAAAAACTGCTAGTTCAAGTAAGATTTGAAAGTCTTTGGAAGGCACTAATGAAGCAGAGCTCTGCAGCAGCAGGGAATACACCTTGGCATGGCAGCTGCTGCCTGCGCTTTTCCACCCATCTACATGGGTGGATAACAAGTGCAAAGTCCTGTCAGGGCAGCACGACCTTTCCTGGCTATTAAGTCCAAATAGCAATGGATGCAGCAGCTGGTAAAARTATGGACTCTGAGAACCTTTGTAATAAAAATGTCGCGTTGCATAACCACCTATAGGCAGCTTGGGGCTGTTTGGTGTCAGATTTTACTTTTTCCAGAGCTGTTGGGTTCCCTTCCTGSTATTAGGCATCAAGTTTTTTTTCCTTTGTTTGACTTCTAAGGCAGGTACTGCCAGTGGAATACAAATTGTGTTTCAAAAAAAAAAAAAAAAAAAAAAAAAAAAAAGTCATTGGAAGAACTGCTGAATCCATTTCTCTGTGTCTAGTTTTTGCGTTGTCCTAAACCATCATTTTTGCACATGCAAAAAATAGAGGAACACAAATTTAGGCATTACTGTAATAAAATTTCAGATCATTCTGAAAAGTCTGCATATTGTTTTCTCTGCTATAGGCAGATACATGTACACAGGACATCTGTCAAAATTATGTTGCAGTGCTTAAAGTCTTAATGCTTTTGTAGTCTTTAGAAGCAGAGTTATGTTTTATAACAATCTTATGAGGAAAGTGAGTGCTATCATTGTTCATGATGCTTTGATCTCAGAGAGATAAAACAGCAGTTTCCAAACTTGAGATTTTTTTTTTTAAATAACATCTTGCATTTGTTCTGTAACTATTTTATTAACAGCCTGAGGACTAGAGGCTGGAATTGCCTCTGTGTGTCTTCCTTTTGTAGCTGTTGCAGAGGTTTAGTCAGCATTGTTTGTGCCAGTGTGCTATGAATGCTTAGTGATGGCCGTTGAAGCATCATCAGAGGGTGCCAGATATACTTCTCAAAAGACACTTACATGGTGTCTTTGGTAGGTTAACRTGTWTTTACAGCATCTCTTTTGTCTTTTSTRTGTAGAGGATCAGACAAGTATGAAAACATCCATTGCTGCTTTTACTGGTGGAAGGTTTCAACAGGCTCCTGGATTTAGCCAAAATGTTCTTTGATATGAAAATTGCATTGATTGGCTCTAAGCTTCTTCAAGCAGTCAGATTCTGAAGCCTTACTGGTTCCCACCTAGCSTTGATTCAGTTTCTGACTCCCAGGCTGCTGACAATTTTGCTTAGTACAGCCAAAATTTTTATCATTCCCAGGGACTTTAGGATCATCAGCATGCAGGTCTTCCTCTYTGCACCTTCTTTTATCTGACATCTGTCTATAATGCCATCTTCAAGGAGATGCCATCACACCCACTATTGTGATCCTGTGACATCTATTGATTCCCTGTTGCCAGTTAAGAGAGCCTTGAGTTGTCTGCRAGTGCTACAGCTCTGCAACYCTGCATTCTGCAACAAAGGATCTCWCCTTCAGGTTATAAACCAGATGAGGATTACACATTGAATAAAAATATAAGTAAATTACTAACAAAGTGGGCAGAACTTGTTTGTAAAAACATTTGTAAATCCAGAGAAGAAGTTCCAATATTACTCATGTCCTTGTAGTTGTAAAACAGTATAATTAAGACAGAAAGTATAATTTTGGTTAATWTCTATAAAATGTTTTAGTCGTTTGAGTTCTGTCTCCATTTTATATTCAAACATTGCTCTATGATGTACTTGAAGGAACATTACTTTCTAGAAAGGTCATAATTATTATCCAAATCCAGCAAATGTTATTCACTTGAGCAACTATTTATATGGAAATTATTTGTTACAGACAGTAAAAGCTATTGATTTGAATTTATTTTATGGAGATATTTGATGAAGACAATCTTGCAGCCATAAGTCCAAATGTACAACTAGATGAGTAATATCTTCATTAAAATATTTGGTAGTTCGAATGCACATGTTTAGAAAAGCCATGTGACRCTTCATGCAAAATCACCTGTGTTGTTCTGGAAATTCTTCAGAATAGTCATATTTTAAAGRRTCTTTATTGGAAAAAGTTCATTTMAAAAAATTGYTGTAATTTTTGTACATRTCTAGCCTGGCATGAGGTCAGRATATAGATATATTTTAYAYATATGTAAAATATAAGCGAGACTAGGCCACAGTAYTAGCAAGTTATTTAGTAATTATTAGTGTCTATTTGCTATTAATGCCTTCTCTGTTTAGCTTTGCTGTGTGTGAAATGGAGCTCTTCAAGGCAGTGTCTTTATATGGCTGAGAGGACTAAGCATTCTGAAGAGGCACTATGAACAGGGCTACTGCAAGTTTTGCTTACTTTGTTATTAATCTGCTTATATTTTATTCAATATTATTGAAAATCTTCCCCCCAGATAGCATCAGAAGCCTTCACAGCACGACCAGTGGCAAGCAGCACTTCCCCTTAGGCTCATGCTATTAAAAACATGTTAATGCACAGTGACAGTACCCTTAGATCACTACACCTACCGGACTAAAAGAATGAAATAGGACTCAGAATAACTTAAAGCCACAGCAGACCCAGGGATAACTTCTGTCATGGACAGATACAGCCTGTGCCACATAGACTTAGGGAAATAGTGCCTGGGCCTRTTTTATTTGTCACCCTAGATATATTCTCACCTTTACATTATTAATTATTATAGGCTTGTGGTTACTTGTGGACTAAAGTTTTGTTGCATTATGAAGTGAACARATAGGAAACAGACWCTTGAAATGAATACACAGCTACTWTCTCAGGGACAAAGTATGCACGCTCCATCTGCTTTTTAATAAGGTTGTTAAAGAAATCACTTGCTTATGAAAAGCATAGAAAAATAGTCTATTAGGGGAAATAAATATATACAGTCAATTTTACATCTGAGGCAAATAGAGTACTTCCAGGTAACTTGAGGTACATGTTCCATGGAGTTGTTATTAAAAAAAAAAAATAAATTAAGTTTTATTCTCTATGTATTTATCTTTATTACATAATTTATGTCCAAATATTCTACTGAAGGTAAGTGCTATTTTCCAAGCAGATATGTAGGCTGAAGAAATAATTCAGACTCTTTCTCATCTGGGGTTTCATTACACCTAGGGGGTGACCTAGTTCAACCCTACTTAATTTTTAATATCTCATGRAAACACTGCCCAGGGTGTACGGCTGAGTGCACAATGAAGAGCTGAGTTGGCCCATGATTTGTGATTAAAATTATGTGTATTGCAAACAAACAAGTACAGATGAACTTGATCAGTAAAAGAAGAATYAATAGATCAGTCTTTAGCCAGTTCTCTCTGAAGTGAGAGAATGCTTCCAGCTGCTTATCATGCTCTCTGGGCTTAATTGAGTTTCTGACCAATTTACCTCTGCTTTTAATTGCAGTACAATGTAATATTCCAGAATCCTTATTTGTCCCCTTACTCTCAAAATAGGGCTGCTGATTTCCATAAGAGTGTACCTATGGCAGGGAATCATATCAGAACTSTTAGAACTGTTATGGTACAGATATCAGAAACTATTCTCTTGCACAATTTTTGAGATAGCCTTCCTGTTATTCACTTGTCAGAAATTTTGCTTTAACTACCTTTTCTTTCCTTTTCATAGAAATATTTTTAATGTGATGTTTTAAAGTTACCACCATTATCAGAGTTGGACTTTGATCCTTATGAGTTCCTTCCAACACAGGAGTTCTATAATTCTATAATAACATTATGTGTTCCTACATACTTGTGGTCCATAATGACATTATGATGCAGGTAGTGGTTTTKTTGGAAGGGGATTAAGAGAGGCTTTGGGGAGAGGGTAGCATGGAAATCCAGGTTTGGTTTGCACAGGTRTTTTAATGGCCCAGTGTCTGTCACTGCAATGATCCAAGTGCAGACAATCACCTCTTACTGTACTGCCCCACCATCCATCCTCCCCCCAAAAAAACCCCTCAGCCTCATTTTTCATAAGTAAATTAGAAAGACAAATAAATTATTATCAGTACTCTTACACCATCCTGCCTTTACGTGGCTTGTCAAGTTCTTCCCTATCAAAAACTTCCTTTCACTGTATCGGGAGAAAGAGGGTGAAAGAAAAGCAAACAAGCAAAAAGGCTCCACAGTAGCCTGAGGCTGAAGTAAATGTGTTTTAAAACCATGCCCAGCCATTGTGACAAGAGCAATGTTCTGTAAAAGGCTTGGCAGCATCCAGCTGGAGGAATTAAATCTTGCTTGTCTGGCAAACAATAACTTTTTGCAGTGATGATGGAAATGATTAATCCAGATGTGCCTGTAGGATGTCTGCTACCCAGAAAGGCATATTTAGGAAGTGTGGTTTTTTGTCTCCAAATCAGTTGGGTATGTCCTGACTGTAAAGAAATAGAACTTCAAAGTACAGTGAAATAAAAGTTCTCCAGTTTTGGCATTGCATTGATGTTTGCCAACTCTGGGATACTGTGCAGTGCTAAAACTGATAATCTTTCACTGAACAGAGCACTCAGGGATCAGAGTTTATATMATTGCAACTTAAACACTATTTAATTGTATTAGAAAATGAAATTATTTCTACACCTCTACTATTATATGATTTCTCTTCCTGTATGCATCCTAGGTAATTCTAACCGAAATTCTCACTCATGCATTATAAACCCAGGAAATGAAAAACAGTTCTTCCATCTTGTATGGATAAGACCTTTCATTTTAGAGCAGGTGACCTTCTTATTACACCATCATTGCTAAAGTCATATTCTGAACATTGACGGAACAAAAAAGTGTTAAAACCCCCAAAATATCTGTAAAATATTTCTGATACTTTTATCACAATGTTACTGTGCTCCAGGTACTTAGCTTTAAGATAGGTGCCTTTAATTTTCTTTCTATTAGAGCTGTGGGCATTTGGGAAAGCAAGCTTGGTGGATTGGCTATCTGTTGTTATATAAATAAATTCCTTAATTAATTTAATTAAATGAGGCTCATAAGATGTAGCAGCAGCCTAATTAGAAGCAATGGAGAAAAAAAAATGTTTAAAATTAGGCCAACGTGAAAATACATCAGAAGAAAGACACTACAGAAAGTAGAAACAAACATCCCTACAGTAATCCAAATTAGTGTTGGTAATCCAAATCTGATTGGCTAGTGCCAATCAGAACATGCAAATGGTGAGATCACATTTACACTTTCTGTAAGCTGGAAGTTTGGAGCTCGCAATGGTAATSTGAACCAGAAATGAAACTGAGAGCAGTATTTGTGCTAAACTTTGGGATACATATTTAAACAAATATGAATATAGGTTTTTCTTTCTTGATACATTCCCTTGCAAGGAAAATTATTGTGACAAGGACTTATTATAGACTGTATTTAGTGCAGTGAGTGTAACTGTAAGGTGTACTGAAATTCAGAKGTAGATCCCCAGGGTAGAAAACTCAGTTTTCCATACTGATGCAAAACCCTTTAGCAAATATTTTGTGGCACTTCTTTTCAGAGGCATTACTTAGGTAGGTAGGAAAGTGGAGCTTTGGACTCTAGAGTTGTGTTGATAGATCTGCCAGTGGGAGACCAACTTATTTTCTGTGAGTCTTAGCACGTGAAATTTAATTGCCTGTTCTTAAAAAGTGCTTTGGGAAATGAAGTTCTCATGCTTGGTTGATTATTTCTGGTTCTCCAGCACAATTTGCAGCCTGTACACTTGTGTCAGCATAACCGTTTGCGGGATTGTGTTGAAAAGCAGATTCACAAAATGATCCAGGTTTAAAGAAGCCTTCAGAAGTGTTTGCTTATTTAATTCTGATCATGATTTGAATCCTCTGGTTTATATTAASGCTTTTGAAACTGTTATAAGATGATGAGGCAATAAGGTGATACTGGGATAGGATTGAACAGCAGGGGGTGAGATTTTTGGGAATTTTTAAAGCTGAGTTTGCTACCAGAAATGTTTTGAATAAGTGTACAGAAGCATTTTTCATAGTTGCTGGAAGGGATTTCCCTGTCTTCCACCCATGTTTCATTAGGTGACAGCTTGCAAGTTGTAATATTAAATTTTGTGTATTATTACTGAATGCATCACTTTCAGGGAAAGAAAAAAAAMCAAAAAAACAACAAAACAAAGAAAGTAAATGCAAATCTATAATATCTCATTTTCCTTACCTACAGATACCTTTTGAGCTGATTGATGCAATTTTTTAAAATCAAASACTTGATTTGATTAGAACTTTCAGTATCTCTGAAATGCAAACAGTTCTAAAATTTTTTGCTCTTAAAAATGAATAATGAATAAATGAACTGATAAGTAAATTGTTACTCTTAATTTCATATTTTTGTGGCAGTATTTTCCTCCCAGACAGACCCATGGGAAAGTAGAATTGCCAAATTATTGCATTGCATCAGAATATCATTAGTCAAAAATAAAATTACAAAAAAATTGCTATTTCAGAAGTCATGGAAGCACTTAAACTTTGGTATGAGATTTATGCTTCTCTTCTCTTCTCTTCTCTTCTCTTCTCTTCTCTTCTCTTCTCTTCTCTTCTCTTCTCTTCTCTTCTCTTCTCTTCTCTTCTCTTCTCTTCT
>QVAJ01000152.1:1590787-1606099 GCA_003546035.1 Mixornis gularis | reverse complement strand
TCACAGAATGTTGTTGGATAAAGCTTTGCACACTCTAGGGCAAGGGAGTGGAAAAGGAGAATAAAGAAAGGAAACACAACCTAGATGTGGAATGAAGGAACAGCAGGCACATTGCTGAAGCTGGCAAAGGACAACCAATAAAAATGTCATCCTTTGGCACCAGCACCCCAAAGGTTTTTTTGTAATTGCTCTTGCGGACCAAATTGCTGAGCCATGATACAGTATTTGTTCAATTAAAACTAATAATAAGATGCATCTGTCATGATATAAAAGCATGTTGAGGTCAGATGACATCGGTGCCAGAAGAGGCATGTGAACACTAATGGTAGAGGTTTTCCTTTCCCAAGTTACTGCTTTACATGGCCACCAAGAGATTCTTAACATCTTTCCCACTAGGCAGCATGGAAGACACTCCTGATAATATTTGTGGCAGAAATTAATTCAGAGGGMAAAATAATTCAAGTAGGGTTGGAGTCTTTTGTTTCTGTCTCGGGTAGTTCTTGTCTTGTACTGCTAACTTGAATTTCAGGTTTTAATTAGAGCAAGAGCTCAATCAGAATTCATCTGAAACTGCTGTGCTGCAAAGCAGAAACAAAAAAAATTGTGTACCTTTCATCTGGACTGATAAGTCCCTTGTTGTTGTCCAACATTTGAGTGATTTGCCATATAGTATCTGTACATTTCTGGTGTGTATTTTCAGACCAGGGTTGAGATGGAGTTTGTGTTTCAATTTACTGCCCATTTTCACAGGCAATGCACTAATCCTGTCACACTGTACTTCTGTAGTGCTTGGGTCAGGGAAAGGCTGGGATGTGGGTGTGGGCATAATAATTCTGGTGTTTGCAGGAGTGAAGTGATACTGTGGTGATGCCTCCTGATTAACACTGTTTGCAGGCATTTGCTCTTTTGCATTCTGCTCCAGAAGAAAGGCAGACAGGTCAGGTTAAACTACGGGTAAAGAGAAGTGGGAAAGTGTTCACATAAAAATGTGTTAGTTACTCTGGCTGGCCGATTTTGATATCCAAGCAATTTTTTTCATTTGTTTCCCTTTGGAATCAGGAATTTTAAACTAATCATCTGTGATTTACACTGACCTGGCTGATTGTTCTGGAACAAAAAGGAGGACAAGGCATCCCACAGGGAGACTTGCTTAGTGCCCTTCACCTCTCCTCCAAGCCACTATCMTGCCCTAGTCTCAACAAAGTAAGGCCAGGACTACAGGAACGGAGTGCAGGTATCAGACCCAAATCACACATGTCGGCAAGACCTCCATTTCAGATGCTGCTTGTTACAGAGAAATATACAGCTGTCTGTTCTTCCAAGTCCAGCTGTGTCACACTTATCTGTCATTTCACGTGTTAGAACCTCAGACGTTGAGCACCAGCTTTCTGATGTAAAAAAATCAAAAAGAGGTTCTGGCTATGTTTAAGGGTCCACATGCATGGAATAGTTTTTAATCTAACCCTTAACTGCTCTAATATGTAACTCATGCTGTATTATTGTAGTTAAAAATGCAAATGAATGAAATTTAAAAATAATTGTCACAGAGAATTACACTGGTATAATGATAGCAATCTAATTATGATTGTATATTTCCCCACATAAACCCTGTTACTTTTTTTTTTTAAAATTTACATAAGAAACAGATTTAAAAGCAACACTTGTACAATATGCCTTTCCAGGAATTTCGTATCACATACACAAGTTCCCTGTTCCCAGATTACTTCACTTTATGTTCAAATTGCCTCTAAATGTGAAGAATGAAAACCAAATTTCAGTTCTGTGTATAGCATGGCTTCTTTGTCAGAACTGTCASTAGTAAAACCTGACAATAATTTGCTTTTCTCATCAAAGGTTTGAAGCTCAATCATCTCATGTTAAAATCAATACAAATTTTAACATTGAATTGTGGTGAGGAAAACTCTCAAACCTATGAATTCTAAGCTCTTTCATCTGCTTCTAAGTGTTTATGGTATTATTATTATCTATCTAACAAATTCTTTTTCAAGAAGGGTGAACCCTTAAGGTCTAAAGTGTTTTTTGAGAGCTGTAGCAGTTAAAAAAAAATCAGGTTTTTTGGAAGTTATTATGTGTGTGTGTTGTGACGTAAAAAGCTCTTCAATTTAAAATTTGTGTATGTTCCTATATTTTTTCATGTTAAGTCACAAAAAAGAATACCAGAGATGGGGATGTATGTGGACTGACAGATCAAACTGATCATGAATTATTTATGAAAAAAAAAAAATGGAGAGATAATTTTAGTCACATACTGATTGAAGTTCAATCTAATCAGAACTCAAGGTTTTTTTGGGTTTGTTTCTAGTGGTTTGTAAGTTTTTTGGTTGTCTTTGTTTGTTTTGTTTGTTTTGTTTTTTGTGAAATTTGGAAAATAAGAAAAAGCTCATAATAGATCTCACATTTCTTTGTATTCGTCTACAATTAAYGAAGTGATGCTATCAACATAATATCTTTGGACTTTAAATCTACACAGCCATTATATAAACGGATTTGACATGCATAGTCTGCTGCTAAGATCTAAGGTGAACATTTATTAAAGTATTAAGGAGCAATGAAGCTGTTCAGGGTTGTGCTACTATATATTTTGCAGCATATTGCCATAAAGGAATGCATAAACATAGTAAGGATTTCAACAACTAAAATTAAAAATACTTTTTTTTTCCCTAATGCTTGCATTGCTTTGGAAATTCTTACATGACCAGATTGGGGGTAGGTGGCAGAGGAGGAAGAGGGAAGAGGCACATTCTACTATGCTAGAACTGAAATTGAATTTAAGTGGATTAAAGTATTTGCTTTAATATGGATACCTTCAGTATTCAAGGCATTKAATGTCTTAAAATAATATGTGAATTAAATATTCTAGCTATGCCCATAAAAAGATTTAGGCTCCTAAGCCTGAGATATTGGTCAGTTCTCAGTTTCTCAGTTCAGTTGCTGTGTGGCCCTGGCAAATGCCCATATTCCAATATTCCAACAGCATCTCCTTTTCCTCTTAGTAAAGTTCCTTGAGCACCTAAAAATCTGCTTCTGAATGCTCCCAAGAGTAACTCAGTCTGCACCATGCTAAGCATCTAAGGATGAATTCATGCTTYCCTTGGGCAGGAAAATAATCCTTCTGCCTTATGTAGGGATCACCCACTCTGTCTTCAGCTGTGACTGCTCGTGGGTGCCTAGGATAGCCTCCAAGCATTAGAGAAGTGGGCATTGCCACCTCCTTTCCTGCAACACTCACCAGTTCTTCTGCAATTTGAGGTTCAGAGACTTCCTGAATTTAATTTTGTCTTGCATTAAATAGATGTTGATGAGCATGCTTTTCTTCCAGACTTTTTGAAAAAGCTTTTGAAGAGCTTCAGYACTTAAAATATTACTGTCAAACTATTGCACAGATTAAAAAGCCGTCGTACCAAGGAGTATTTCCATTCATTCATTTTGAACCTTCTAGGATGATMTTTTTTCTTTTTTTTTTCCTTTAGGAGATGACTCCTATTTGTTTTTTCCATACCACCTCAAATTTTACAGACCTTCATSATGTTCCCTGCTCATCCTTCTCTTCCAGATGGAAAACTATAAATTCTGTATTTTTTCATCATGYAAAAGCCATACCATATCTTTGAAAATCACTTCCAGACTTCTCTGTATCTTTTCCATTTTAGCATATTTTTTTGCAATAGAAAGGTTAGAACTGAACCAATACTCCAGATTCAGATGTACCATGGATTTAACTATGGTATACCAATGCTTCTTCCTCTTTTCATTTCTGTTCCTTTTGGAATAGTTCTTGGCCTTCTATTTGCTTTCTCAATAATTATTTATGGAGCTCATGATTATAAATCCATATCACAATCATCAATAGTAATAATTTCTTTAGATCCCACTTATATACAAGTAAACTAAGAATATGGTTTTTTTCTGTATGTGTTGCTTAATATTTATTAAAATTTAATTTTGTCTGCTCTTTTGTTATGAAGTTACTGGGTATTATCAAGTCCTACTTTGCTGCAGACCCTCATATTTCTTTCCTTTAAAAATGTATTTGTTACTGTAACTTGGCCACCTCTCTCATTTCATCTCTTTTAACTGATTAACTTGTGATTATGTGAAACAACACAGATACCAATGCAGAGCCACAGGTGAGAAGTTCCTCCACTTTAAAAGCTGACTATCCTCACCATATTTYCTATACGTTACAGAATTTTTGTCCGTGTGAAAACATTTCTTTTTATTCCGACAGCCTAATTTCTTTAAGAGGCTTTGATGAAAGGCTTTGCAAAATGGTATTTGAAAATTAAAGCAGACTACACCAGCTAAATGTCTCTTGCCACTATGCTTATCAACTTGTTCAATGAATTTCACTGGATTTTTGTGACGTGAGTCATGCTGAGTCTTCACCAATATATAACTTTTAATCCATGCGGCTCCTAAATTTCATTTTTAGAAAGCATTCTATCAATTTACATGGCAAAGATCAGATTTACCCATCTGCAGATCAGTTAAGGAGCCTAGGAGGCTACGGAAGGACAGACCTTAAAAGCATGGTGCCGTGATGCTAAAGCCCTTTGTGAAATTAAGCTATATTTGCAGGAAATAAAATTCATGCAGGATATACAGATATTTTTAAGCTGAAACAAAGTTTTGATGCTGATCTGTCAGGATAATTCATGATTCAGACTTTTCATCCTAGGGCTTTAACTGGTTATTAATATTCTAACTGCCTAAATTTGCTTTCTCTTTCATTCCCTGCATGAAAGTTATGTATTATCTTGTCTTCTTGGCTGCTAAGCAACTGTAACAATGCCTCTCACAGTCAGCCTAACAGATAGCCCTGACTGCTGTTTGCTTTGTCTACTGGGGCTAATAGTACATGAATGTAAATAGGAGATGGTAGGAATGGCAATAACAGAACAAATGTCACTGGAACGTACAAGAAATCTCAAGTTAAACTCATGCTGTAGGTAGTTGGGAGAGTTCCATGAAAGGGTCTGAAATTGAAGGAAGAGAGGCAATCACTGTTGTGGGAGCRAGCTGGAAACTCATTAATCGTAAATTAATTTCTGTATTTAACAGCTTATGAGCAGTGTTAATCATATTAGTGTCTGAGTTCTTATAATCAGCAGTGGATTTATTCTCAGATCATCTGAGTTACATTGGAAGCATTATTTCCTTTGATTTACTGAGGCACAGAAAGACATGTAGATCTTGCTTAATTTAGCACCTATATAAACCTCTATGAGTGAAGAATTAAGATCTTATAATCCATCCCCACCCAAAATATACTATTTAAAATATTAAATATTAGTATTTTGCATAAAGGTGTTTCTTTTGATGGGACCAATTGGTAAGGATTTTGTTTTTCATTGATTTCAGATGATTAAACTTCAATCTCATGACATTGATTTTGGAGTATCTGTCTATAACACTAATTACATGTTTTTCTTATTAATAATTTCCTTATTTTGATGGCCAAGGCTTTGATAGATTTTCTTCAATGTGAGGCAAATTTGACAAACTTCAGCATTTCCTTTTGCTTTTTTAGAACACAAAACTCCATCGGTGTACAAAAATTCTGGCAAATTTCACTCTTGTAGACATTATYAAGACCTCAAAGCTCTAAACTACCTTCTTTACAGTGTCTCTTCAAAAGGGAGACTTTTGTGTGACCACAGTGAAATTGTGCCAGGTATCCTGCAATCCACACCAAAAGATCAACACCAAAGAGCCAGAGCTGCACTCAAGTGTGTCATGCTTGCTCAGCTGCTGACACCATATCAGGACTGCCATGATAGCTCTTGYTACCTATTTCTTACCACAGAAATTAATCCACTGTTTTATAAACAAYTGAAGCTCTATTAGATGGTAACAAATTTTATCTAATAATATAGTACTTAGCATGCTATAATAACAGTTTTCCTCTTCTGAGTGTTTTGCTAACTTTACCAGAAGAAGCTAGAATTAGAAACGATGCCCCCACGGTCAAATGTTCTTTTCACTGAAAATAAATTCTCCAAAAGAAAGTCAAAGAGCACTAAAATCAATTAAGAAAGTACAAAGTGCTAATGGTACAAAGGTTCCACTTCTTCTTCCTGCAGAATATAAACTAAACCTGGCAAAGGAGATCAAAAGCAAGAAGTAYTTAAAGGTGAGAACATGCTGTTGAAATACCCTGTGTGCTACCTGTGGTTCATTTGCTACCTTATTGTCTGATTTTAAACAATAGTTTTATCCAATTTCTGTCTCATACTTCTACCTGTCTTTTGACAAAAAGGTCTTGCAATCTTCCCATTTGGAGTAGGAACACAGTGTGTCTGTCTGTCCACTTAGAGTGGTACAAGGATTTGTTTTTTAAATAGGTCATGTTAAAATTTGGTATCAGTACTCCAAAGAATATCAGGGTAGGAAAAATCTTCGTGTTTCAAAAGGTTATTTCTSACTAATACTGCCAATATTGATCTTAAAAATGTGACATTCTTCTTATATAAAGTAATTTTATTGCAATAAGCATTCTAAAACATTTTAAAAATTACAGTGCAGTGCATACTTTTAAAATTTGGGACTTTGAACTTTGATGCAATATCAATTGCAGTAAAAATCCTTGGCAGATCAGTTTTTTATACTCTTTACATCTGACATGCTGTTTTACATGTTTGAGAAAGTGGAAGTTTCTAGACATAGATTATTGGAGAACAAGTTGAAAGTAAACAATCTTCTTTGAAACTAATTAGAAAGTCCATGCAACATGACAAACTCCCAGGTACAAAACCTGATAGAAGTAGATCAAATCTTTCTAACAGGTACTGCTAATATTCAACAGAGCTGTTAAGGAAGTCCACTAGACAGAATAAAGAGGAATGGTTGGAACACATAAGGAGGGAAATTTGGAACATTTTTCGTATAAAGTGTTGTTTTCAATAATGAGGGCTGGGATAGTCGAAAACTTCATTGATACTTACAGGAAATTGAATATATGTACATGAATGGTTTTTAATAAGACAGATGATTGCAATTCTTTTTTTTTTTTTTAATTAATCACTCTTTACATAAATGACGTTGAAAAAATAGAAAGCATTTCAGCAAAGCCAACTAGAATAAATCAATAATTGAAAACATCACCTTATGGAGAAAGTGCTAGGGAGCAAAAAAAAAACCCCATAGATCTTGTTTTCTGCAAGGTTCTGGACTGGTCTGGAGCAAAATTGAACACAGTAAAGTCAACAGAATCTGAGGTGCTGAGAAGCTGGAGAGGTAAAATCTCTCTGGCTTCATCTGACAGCAATTAATAGTATCCAGTATATTCTGGATGCTGTATAGCCTTACTATGCAGATCAAGTCCTCTTATTCCAATTACACATTAAAAATACAAGATACTAGATGACACAGCATTGGTCCTTAATATTGACACAAGATTCAATTTATTTTCCATGCAAGAAAAGGATAAAAGGTGGATTTTTTTTCCTCCTAAACTACTCAGGTATCTGTCCAAGACTCAGTGACTAATACAAAAATATACTAGATAGACCTCACTGGAAATTTGTCTTCAGAATACTTTTTCTAGGAAAAGAATAGGTTCAACAAAGTAACCAAAGTCTTCATGGGAATGTTTTCTAAGATTGAGCTGGAAATAAGATCTACTTCAGAATAGATTGGTGATTATAGCACTCAATTGAATTTAAAGCTATCCTTTGCCTCACCCCACTTCTTCCTGACTCAGCTAATAGTCACAGCCTGTGTTCCAAATCATCCCTGGCAGATGCCCTAAACCCTCTYTTCTTCCAGCCCAGGTTATCAGCCATTCCAATATGCTTATTCATTTTGTAAGAGAAACAGTTTCTTAAACCTAAGGTTTGCACAAATTCAACTTCTGCCTTAACTTTTTTGCAGGCTAGTCACTGTTTCAAGTGGGGAAAGGTGCACCTGGGTTTACTCAGTCTCCATGCCTTTCATTGGAATGCTCAGTGCTCACCTGCAACATTTTTTTCTGTTGCTCTGTTTGTCTATAGCAGTGAGAGAAAACTTCAGAACTCATTTAGGGATATTTATTTTTGGACAGCTATTGACAGATAGAAATGATCACATGAAATAGCAGATTTCATACAAAATGGTGAAAATAACAATTGGAACAACTAMATTACAAAACAAAAAGGCCAAAATGCTCGCACACACTATAGGAAAGAAATGGAAACGAGAAATGTTTTATTTTTTTTTATTTTTATAAAAACAAAGCTGATGCAACAGATCAAGCTCTAGTGCATTTTGCTCAGTGCCAGAGCTACAAGAAGTAAAAATGGATTCATGTAAATTTTCAGCCTCYAGGTTCTCACTGCTGGGGTACTACACTCACTAATGATTAGTTCAGAAGCTTGGCAGACAGTAGCACTTTGCCTGCAACTGTGCCAATGGGAATTACTCAAGCATAGAGAATAATCTTAGATAAAGCAGCTGTGAGGAAAAGTCACAGACAGAAGGCCTTTTAGGGACATATAGCTGAATTCTTAGTGCTTGTCATTTAGTTAGCACATCACAACATGAGTAAAGAACATGTATATATGTATACAGACCACAATATTGGTGTTGGGCTTTTTTATCCTTGAAAAAAATGTGTAAGTTGTATTTCTAGGCAACATGCTGTCATCACAGAAGACTATTTTTAGGTTATACCCTCAGTAGTGGAAATCTATATTTTCTATGGAGCAYTGATGAAAATTTTTGTTTATAATCTGGCCCCTTTTTTTTAAAGGTTATACTCAAATAGCCAAAATAGTTTAAGGATTACACATGAGATATTTCCTAACAGAGAGTAAACAGAGTTCAAGCTGGTTTTGGTGCATTCACTCTATCCAGAAAATATTTTCTCATTCTTTCCTATGAGAAAGAGATTGATAGAGCCAGAACTCAGCATGAGAGGGAAATTTTTAAATTTCTCTTGCATTCTGGAGAGCAAGTAGGTTAATCACTATGTTAAGATGTTRTGCAGGTAGCACAGCCAGACTGTGAAGCACAGAGATCAGAGGTGACTTCACCCCATGGGAGCTGAATGTAAAGGAAAGCAATAAGATCTGAAAACTTAAGTTGAAGTGCCCAGTTATGGTATGCATTGCTACAATTTTAAGGAGGAAGGGAAGGTAGAGAAATGGATAGAGCTATTAACTTTCGTCTCTTCATGTGTTCTCAAAGACCATATGTTCTCATGCAGTTAAAAACAGCTTCCTAACAACGTTGCTATCAAGGTGACTTTGATTCCAGTTGCCCCAGTCCTCTGTGATTGCTCTCTGCAGTGCTTTAAACCAATAGGGATCTGTGACATTATTTATTAGAGAAAYCGCTGTTCTTTGGATTCTTCAGATCTTCGGGAAGATAGTTCAAAGCTGTCAATCCCTTCAAGGGAGAAATTTAGAAAGGTAAAAAGAAAAAACAACATACCCAGGGAGTGATAGGAAGAAAGTAGATGTCAGGGCTCTTCCTTGAATCATACAAGGCATGGATAATTTAGCACACCTGCTACTTCTTGCAGAATAAGGCAAGTAATTAGGTGCATATCCATGTGTAATTTTCAGATGTAGGAATCCACTCACTGCTTCTTTGTGACTTCTAAAAGCATCATGAAAGCTTGTTGACGGTACTTCTTCCCCCAGTTCAGGGGCCAGTGGACTATCTATGCCTACAGATTATGTCATTCAATCAATAAGGAAGCCTTYGCATGCAGTTTCCTTAAATCTGGCACCTGTTAAGTGGGGCTGCAGTGCTTACTRGAATACCTATTCCCATAATTGTCTGTGCTTACTTAACCTGTGATTCYATTAACTCTTAGAAAATGTCTTTAACCAAGGCATAATGAAACAGTGCATTTCCACAAAGTTCAGAAGAACAATGGGAGATGTCTGGATAAAGYCATCAGTAAATATGTCTTTTCTCCCCAGTAATATTTAGCACTTGAGGAGACGGATGGAATGCTTTAACATAAAAATAGAAACTGATATTTTTCAAAGCATGACATTTTTGCTTCTGCTTGCTGTCCAAATACATCTCACTGAAAAGTGCCAGTGGCCTAAGCACTCTACCTCATAACTTTTTTGGTACTTTCCTTGATATCACAYAACATCTAATGATTGAGAGTAATTTTTAAAGAGTGACTTCATAAACAGTTTCATTTGATGAAAGGAAAGAGGGATAGCGKTCCTTGATTCTACCTAAAATGATTAGGATCAAAACTAATTTTCAGCATTCATAATGTTCATAATTCAATATATACAGACTATTTTTGGATTAATAAAATTTAAAAATGCTAATAGGACATAATTGTGGCTTTGCCAGAATATYATTATGCCTAAGATGCTCCAGTTCTGTTTCTCCATAGCACACTGAGAACCTACTGGCATGCTTTGCTCTTTTGCATAAGGATAAAGCTTAGCCTACAGCATTTTATTTCCTTTTACCATTATCAACAAGAGTGTAGCTATAAATATTAACTTTYCTGAAATACATTTGTTGCAGAAACATAACCGAAAAACTTCCTTATCACCTTATGTTATATTACTTGCTCTCTACACCAGATGTTCTTCTGCCTGTGAGACTGTTCTTGTTTGGGGAGACATTTAGGGCCTCACAGAGTCTGATAGAAAGGTGATCAGAGATAGGATGGGGTGCACATCAAAGAGTTTCAAGATAGTCAGAGGCCAAGACCTAAATATTTTCTCCCTTTTTAGRAACAGGCTGATTTTATTCTACATATACAATGAAGCTACTGTGGTAAGTGCAGGGATGATGAATGTTAAATTACAGATAGCAGCTTCAAGCTATCTATTAAATATCACTCAGTTTGTATAAAACTCTTCGAAGGTTTCAAAAGAACATAGCTATAGGATCCTTAATTATCTTGCTCAGGAAGWCTCTCTTTTTTCTGTACAAAGTGCCTGGTTAAGCATATTTAAGGCAACAGTGACAAGTTAAATATCATATAAAGTGTCACAGCTGTGTTGTCTTATCCAAGCTCATCAAGGAGTGAATCACTCCAGTGTCTCTGACAGACCAAGGTGTGTTGTCAGAGCATTGTGAGCGCACAGGCTCTTTGCAGCAGAGCAAAGACAGCAGTGTTTTGGCAGCACTTCCAGTGCCAAACCAGTTGGGTGCTCACCAGCTTGTGCCCTTGCATGCAAACAGGATCTTCCTGTAGCATTTGAGGGGTAGCACAGTGTGGCAGAGCACAGCACAGCCCCAGCTCAGAACCTCAAAAGCAGCAAAAAGCACGAACGGACGGGTTGCTGAACCTGAAGGCTTCAGCAAGAGAAGCCAGGGACCACGATCCTCTTGAGGGCAGGAGTTGGGCAGAAAGGCAGTCGTTTGGCACAAGGTTTTTAACCTAAAGCTTGGTTCAAAAAAGTCCTTCAGCTCCCCCCCACCCCGGCCCAAGAAGCTCCCAAGGAAATGGATGAGTGCCTTGCAGTCAGGTATTGACACGTTTTTGGCAGGCAGGGTTTATTCAGAGCCTTCCTGACTTTCTGTCAGGACCTTGGTAATGTTGAAATGTGGTTTGTTAAATATTTGATTTTGAGGAATCTACATTCTTGAGCAGATGATTTTTCAGCTGAGAATTTCTGTCAGGTTCTGACAAACTTTCCTGTACTTGGCATATTTGACCTTTCAGCAGCTCTCCTGCTAGTTCTGACACATATGGCTCAACTCAGTGCCATGAAGTGCTTCATTTTTACTAGCAAAAGATTTGTTCCTTTATAGTGAGAGATGGTAACACAGCATCTAAAATCACAGTCTGCTCTAACTCACAGCGTACCTYTGTTCAGTTTAAATGTACATCATTTCATCATTTCATTTTCACCATTACTCACCAGGAGTGGATTGGGACTTCAATCCAAATTAATGAATTTTCTCAGATGATAAAAACCAGGCAGACAAATTTTCTTGCAAAATATGAATATTATCTGCAAATATTCATCTTGTTTTTAAATGTGGTTTGAAAAAACAGCAGCCACAACTTGGCATTGAAATAAATTTAATTTTGTTTCTAATTAAGCATAAATGAATATAGAAATTCAATAAAAGCAAGCAGTAACTGGAGGATTGAGTCAGTTACCTTTTTCTATTATACTGTAATCATGTTATATAGAGAGGCTTTCATGACCTTTAGAGCCACTTGAGTATCTAACAAACAGCATCAGGTCCCACTCTGTCAGCAGCAAAGATTTTTATCAATGTAGTACTGTTACTGCCAGGGAGATTTTGTGCTTTTATATGTCAT
Source organism: Mixornis gularis (assembly GCA_003546035.1). Lineage (NCBI taxonomy): Eukaryota > Metazoa > Chordata > Aves > Passeriformes > Timaliidae > Mixornis > Mixornis gularis. Next base: position 1,593,837 of record QVAJ01000152.1, on the reverse strand, counting down.
TTTGTTTTAATCTAGAATTTTAAGATGTTCTACCATTTATTTTTATACCATACACTAAGCTGTTGCTTAGTGAAGTAACTGCAACATTCAATATATATATAGTGCATGGACTTATGCCACTAACCTCATCTTGTTTCCATGGTTTTCTCTGGTTCTCCACACATCGAGTCTGTTTTTAAATCGGTTGTTATACATATCTTTGGGAAGAGGAATTTTCAGGCAGTGGCAAACAGAAACCGAGAGAGATGGAGCCTTCAGATTATAATGCTACCTGTTTAACCTGGAAAAATCAGCTAAAAACCTGGGAATGTGGATGCTAGGGGTCTATTTATGCTTCTGTCACCAAGGCATTCTATAAACTCAGGCRAATCACTTTACCTCATTAAAAAACGGCGTAGTAAAATTTATCTCAAGAGGCTTTTGCAGAGCCATCAGCAAACCCCTATTTCTTCATGCATATTTTTGTGAATTATTTTCTTTTCTTGTAGAAATTGCTCTTTGAAAATAGTTTGTTTTCATTTGTTTTCATTTGTTTGGTAAAAGGAAAATTAAAATGCTATTTTGTGCTAAAAAAGTTGGCTTGAAATTGAAGAAAACCCACTAATTTCCCTGTAAAAAAGATCTTCTAGGGAAAAAAATGGTATTTAATAAACCATTTTCTGTTAGGGAAAAGGTGTTTTGAAGGAAATATTTATCAATTCTGGTGCTGCACGTCTGAGATATCTTACCAAACAGGCAGCCYAAAATGAAGTGTGGGCAGGCAGGAGATGGGATAAATTATACTAGAGGTAAAATTAGAGTGCTTTGTGTTATTGTTCAGTGCTTAGGGATAAAAAAAATTAATGGTCCAACTGATCTCTGAGATTTTCTCCACTCACTTCCAAATTTGTCATAATATTTACATCTGGCTCACAGAAGCATGAAAACCACCAATCAACATTCGTAGACATTGCATAATAAAAATTCAGATAGTCAATTTACATTTGGGCAAACAATTCTCAAATATCAGAAACCTAGAAAACTTGACCAAAAAATCTGCTAAAATAAACAGTCAATTGATCAGGACTTGTCATGTTTCTCATAATTTAAATTACAACAAAGAATTGAAAAGGTTTAAGGGGAAGAATTTTCCTGCATTTCTGTCTGTGCCCGTAATCCTGGCCTACACTGTGGGGACAGATATCAGTGCATGACATCTAGTGGTAGATGAAAGAGATCAATCCATCTGTGCTAACAAGGAAAGGATCTTAAATTACTGCAGCCACCCATACCCAGACAAAACCAAAAATTATTCCTATCTTAAACCAGGTGATCATATAAGAAAAATTCATTATTTAAGCATCCATGAACAATACATCCAGACTGCACTGCAGAATCCATTTCATGATGTTGGTCACTGTTCTCAGCTGAGGGAAATATTTTAACTTTCTGAATTCCCATCACTATGTTTTTTTGTTTCTCCCTCCTCTTCACTTTCCTTTTCCCTCCTGGCTAACAAACACAGTTTCTAAAAATGGTTATATATATATATCTTTTCAGAACTACTTTTTCTGAAAAATTAATGCTCTGCTAAGAAATATTTTTCCAGAAGTTTTCATAATTTTTCTAAAAATAAGAAGACTTYCCTTATTGAAGAAAAAMCAAAAACAACAACAAAATCCCAGCCATAACTACAACAAAAGCTAAAAAGACCTCCAGCCCCAAAGTGAAACTTCTTTCTCAATCCTGCAGCAAGACACTACAAGTTCGAAGTGGGGAAGATGGAAGAGTATTTAGTCTGGAAAAAACAATGCTCATTAAGCATCAGATTACCTTATTTCACATGAGGTTCCAGATGARTTGGCCTAAGAACAGAATGTTAAAGGGAAACTCACAGCCCAAAATATTAAAATCAGCAGAAGTGTTGACGACSGCAAAGTGGAGTTTTGTTAAATAAATCCATGAGTGTCTATGACTGGATAGAGCCAATTGTGCCTTTCTAAGTCAGCAAGTATACCTGTCTCCCATGTGTTTGCCTAATATAAAATGCATCTAAGCTCTTTCAAAGTTAGAATATTTGGAAAACAGTATGTCAACCACTGGGTGGGGAATGATGTATTTTGGGGTTTTTTTTTCCCTTTGGACATTTTCATGCTAATCCTGACTTAATCTGGCATATTAAACAACCATGAAATGGAAAAATATTTGTGATAGAATGTCCACCCTTGAAGGTGTACTGGTTGTTTTCCACCAAGAGCAATGAMGCCCAGAGCATGGAAGGTTTAGCAGGTACAAAAACCTTGTGGTGTTCCAGCCCGGTGTGTGAACAGGGAAAAATCGGGGCTRAGCTGGGCTGATAGAGGGAGGCAGCTGAGGCTCAGCTGTTATTCAGACAAACGTCTACATAAATAGGCATGGGCATGAATCTGAATTATCATTCTGAACTCTACCTCCTGGACCATAYAGCAGTAATAACCATTAACCTTTTCTAAGGTCTGAATACAAAGATCATCCATTTAACATAATGGCAAAGACATCACAGGCACAGAATACTGCACATAAAGAACAGAAATGAACTGTGAAAGGACAGTGCAGAGAGGAATTTCTACTCAGCCTCCTTCAGTAACAATGACCTTTGCTGAGTCCTTAGTTTTACTGACAGTTCATACAGCTGCTGAAGAAATGTTTGGAAATATTTGTTACATAATGTGAAACACTAATACAGCATGAGTTACTTTTGGTAAACAGTAGTGTCTAATTAAGCTGCAATCAGTGTGCCTTTTGAATCACTCTTTTTCTAGTACCTCTGCAAGACAGGGCTAAAAGCTCCTTATGATGATCTAAGATTTAGAAAGGGGCAAATATGACAAAAATAGTAAAAATATGACCTTTTGTACAGAGCTGCTGTTGGAATTGTTGCCATTACCCATTTGAAGGATGGGGAACTGCAGCAAGACTGGGTAAAGGAGAACAAACTGGTAACTCTAGATGTGAAATTGGCCAGAAAAGGCTTGTTCCTGTAGTTCCTCCCGATTTTCCTACCTTGATCCATCCCCCTCCCCCGCCCCCCC
>QVAJ01000152.1:1568628-1585301 GCA_003546035.1 Mixornis gularis | reverse complement strand
TTCCTTCCTTCCTTCCTTCCTTCCTTCCTTCCTTCCTTCCTTCCTTCCTTCCTTCCTTCCTTCCTTCCTTCCTTCCTTCCTTCCTCTAAAGCTATCCATATAGTAGGAAAGAATTACAAGAATATTTTTTTGTCCAGAGATTAGATTCTCCAATGCACCACTTTAATCTCTTATCACCTTAACTCATATTTCAAGGAACTAAACATGTAAAGGCTGAAAAAGAAGCAATAAAATTGTAAATTATTCTTATTCTAAGTTCATATTTCGCACCCACACCTGTTCTTCTTCAACATCTGCCCTCCAGCACCATCAGGGCAAGACTGAGTCATGGAAAAACTGTAGTATTATGATAGCTACAGATAGAAACTTTTAGRTTACTTGATTTAGCCCCTAGCAGTGTTTCCAAGATTAAAAACTGTGGCTTCCTCTGTTGCATGATGCCATCAAAAAGTTTCACATACAACTTTAATCAACAGGATGCCCATTTTGCATCACTAACATCCCATACCCGAACCTTCTTAATCTCCTGCTCCTGAGTTGCCTTGGAGAACTTTTTGTCTTACTGAATTGTACAATTTGCAAAATAGTCAAAATGTCCCTTTGTGCTCTTCCAATACACAGAACTTCAGGCAACTTAAAGGTACATATACAGCTGTGCTAGTTTCAGCCAGGGCAGGGTTAATTTTATAGTAGCCAGGAAGGTCCTGGCCTAATGTTATTTGAAATGTTTCCTGAACCAGGAAAGARAAAACAATTACTTTGAAGTAAAGTAATACATAAATCTGAATTTGTAGTATCTTCCCATAGCTCAAATACAGAAGTCATAATATATGAACACACACTTTGTGTGTATGTAYATGTATTAACACAGTGTGAAGGATATATGAACATGGTTCACTTTATGATGAGGTGGAGAAAAATATTTGAAATACTATGTTCATAAAAGAAGCTGAATTCCAAAATAGAAAAGTTCAGCTCTTCAGTTTGATAGAAATACTAAGTATGGACATGTTTGAGAAACCTGCACTTTATACCTAAACAGTTTTACTTTGACATTTGTGTTACAAATCCTGGGTTGTGATGAAGGGAAAGAACTGCTGAGTGAGCATTTCTGAGGAAAACTACTATATTGAGTAATATTTGGTTTCATTTTATAAAAATAATTTGTTACTGAGAAATGTTTGGATAAGGTATAGAAAAAATACACACGATGAAACTACAAGCTTTGAGTTTTTGATRACTCCTTTCTCCTGAGAATTTATCTCTGAAATGCAATACTTGATATTCATCAGTCAGTATTCACTTTTTCCAAGAATCCAAAATAAAGATACATAACCCAAGTAACCGAGCACGTCTGAAGTGCTGTACACTACATTGTTTAATGTGCATTCAGCAAGGTATTTCACAGCTTTTGATTAACAACTCCCAATCAACTTATTGATTACATACAGATATATAAAAATAGGGGCTAAAAAAGGCTGCTTTTCAGACAATCTATTTATCAAAGCAGTCATAACATTATTCATTAAGAGTAGCTTGAATAATTGWCCTGAAATGCACAATTTAACAGGGATAAATACTTAAAGGCAATGTATCTAAGCAAAGGTGATTTAACCACTGCTTGTCGCCAAAGAATCCGTTGACAATTGTCCTTTCCTGTTGAATGAATCAACATAACGAACAACTGCTCAAGCAAAAGGAACCACCATTTMTCATTAGAACAATATACTGTACATGTCAGAATGTCAAATTCATTCTAGAGACACCTCAGTTTTATTAAACCAGTGCATTAAATACAATAGAGAAATACTTGTAGCAATAGAAAGAACAATCACTTAAATGTTATTAAAACAATGATTAGTCATGGAAAAGTTACTAGATTGACARAATCTCTACTCACACTAGGCACTTTTTTTCTGTTTCTTTTAGGCTATGAAGAACATGGAGAAACTATAGAAAGAGAGAAGATGAAAAATTGTTAAAAAACAGTAAGTAGGAAAAGGATAGAAATCCAAGATTTAAGTCTGTYTTTTGGTGCATTTTAATTAGTCTCTGGCCAGTTTTATATACTGTAAGGAAGAAAAATATCTGAATCTCACAAATTCACAGCTTTYGGGTCAAAAAAAATTGACCTTCAAGTTTGGAGCACTGGGAAAAAAAGAGATGAAATCCATTTTGGCCATTTCCATTTTATAGCCTGTACACACGTAATACATGCAATACAGGTGCCAATGGATCTATGTAGTCGCTAGAGACATGTTTTTGTGTGTGTCTGGGGTATGTGAAGAGCATAATGTCATGTTTATCAAAACCCGGTCCCAGAGGGGTAAAGACATACAATGGCATTTCTGTGGAGTTTTAAGTCCAAATAAGAACCAAATAAGGTGTTTGTTTCTGTGACTTTTGCAGGGTTGTTTTTTTTTCTTCTTAGGTTATGTCTTGGTTTACTGTAAAGGTAGAATGGAAGTAAAGAAAGAAAGTAAAGAAAGAAAGTAAAGAAAGAAAGTTTTGTTGTTCAAAGTTATAATTTTTATCTTTTTTTTCCCCCCTTTTTAGCTAAACCTGAATGAGCAGAGCAAATACGTATTGTATTAGTGATTTTCCTTGGAGAGCCATGAGTGATGGCTRTGAGATATGGGATAGCAATTAGGCAGAAATAAATGAAGTTGTATTGATGATATTGTTGTATCATGGTGCGAAGCATTAGCCAGTTCTTTACTCAGCAAGTCAGAGAAGGAAATACAATGTTATGGTAGATGARTTTTTATATATCATATGAAAATCTCTCTAGAGTGCCTGATTCATTTGCCTGGCTTTTATGCTCAGGATTATATTGTTCACTTAGAGTCAGACAAGAACTTCCTTCTTGATTAGACTGATRAATTTCCAATGCTGGTTTTGCTTTCACTTTCCAGCCTTTTTGTAAAATGTATAGCACACKTCTTATGATCATTTGGATATCATCCCTTGAAAACACTTTAGGCTTTTTTCTGCTGATCTTCCATTAAAATCAGCTAAGAATACAAAAGCACAAGCCTCTGAGTAATAAGAAATATAATCAACATTGTAGTAAATGAAAGAAAGAAGCTGTTGGTGTGTCTTTTCTGGTGATAAGYATGTTTGTTTCTTAACATAACACCAACCAAATGTAGGCAATAATGTCACAAGTGTTTCAGATGTTTTCTTCAAATTTTGTCTAGTGCAAATCCAGCTTGATTGAAAATATTAGACTTAAAAAATTGGACTACATATGCTCAGTGATCATTTATGGTGATACTAAGTGATCTAATGGTTCCTCCTGSACCTAAGCACASCTGAATGCAGAAGTTGATACGGTGCTTGAATGAGGGAAGAACAGCTCATTTCTTTTTCACACTGCAGTAGGGTCTGGCTCATAAATAAATATCACACATGAGATCTATTATTTAAGCATCTAAGGTCTTTGTTTCTTTGCTATTTAAATTTGGAACAACTTATCTACTTACARCATCAATAAGTTTATATCTTTATTTGTTTATCAAAACTTTCAGCACAATTTCCTTCCCTTTTCCAACTCTTATTCTGCTAGAAGTGCATCTCATTTCATGCAGGCAAACTGAGAAACCTGTCCTCAAGAGAGAGCTTTTTTTCTGTATGAACCAAGACAGAGTTACCTTCTTCTGGCAGGTTTTATTACACTAAACCCCTGTGAAGGATCATCAGGGAGAAATATTCAGCCAATCCATCTTTACACACCAAACTCASTGGGTTACAGTGGGTGACTAAAGTCAGCACACGTGAACATTTGCTTCCACTGCTCTCAGCTGAAGATGTGCAATGCAGCACCTGACATAGGATGGGTTCTCAGTGGCAGACATTCCATTGTTGCAAAAAAGTATGTGTGTGGTGTAGATGTACAGAATTACAAGAATATGTAAAAGAAGAAAAGAATCTGTTTGGTTTTGATGATCTARATGCTAAAACCTTTTCTTGTGAATTTCCTGGCAGAAATCACTAATTCCCCAACAAACTCTCTAGTCCCAGTTTAAACTGTAAGTACAAAAAAGGGATTTTTTTAAAAGTGTCTGCACTTCAGTGATRCTTTCATATATTTCATGAGTCAAATAGGCATCAAAACTGCCTTGATCTTTTTGTATTTGACAATTATCAGAGGATTTRTCTGCAAAGTTTGATTATTTTCATTATTTCTGCACAAATTTGGCTATATGACTGAATTCTGTGAGGGTGAAACTTCTTTATAGGATATATGGAAAACTCTGATCTGCAGTAGACCCCCTCAGTACTGTGCCAATATAGCGTTTGCAGTAAATACTTGCAAACAAGGCATAGAAGCCATCCTAGAGAATCAATAGATCTCTGTTTTCACTCGCTTTCTGTTATGTAATTTTGTTCATTCAGATAGGGCTTGAAAAGGAATAAAACTGAACATTACAGAGGTTAGAGAAAGAGGGTTCCCTTAACAAAATCATGACTCTGTCCTTTTCTCTCTCTGATCTTTAACTTCTGCACACTGCAGTCCCTTTCTACAAACCACTGTATGCAAAAGAAAKTCCTTTTATTAATTTCATCTATTTTATAAAGGCATCTCTTTTATAAAGATGTTTTAATGCTGTCGTACATGACTGAAATAATCTATTTTTTCAAAGTGATTCTTCATATAAAAATAACATTTCTGTAATAATATAAGTATTAGAAAATTTACACTGAAGATCATTGCAATGTAAATTGTATCAATGATAAATTTAATTACAGAATGATTGAGCTCAGTCTAATTCTTTCTGACTCCTTATCTTTACTTTCAATAACCTGAAGTATAATTTCAATGTAAATTTGACTCTGTTTTTGATCTGGAGATTAGTTAGAACCCCTCCTTCCCCAGTCTCCRTTTCTATATTTGTAGTTGTATTTCTAACAAATACCACTACCATTAACTAAAATGAACAAACAATTGATCGGTTCAAAATCACATTCACAGTTCTACATCTTTCTAGCATTTAAGAGTATTTGAAAAATATCATTATAAAAAATTTAGTTTTCCTTGATATCCAGTCTATAGAAACTTACAGGCTTTTGATTTCAGGTCAGCTCATAGTGCAAACACAGTTCTAATCCAAGTCTATAAACAGCAAATAAAGTTTTTCATTTCTGGTCTTCCTAGACTATTGTGAGGTTTCTGTTGTGGTAGGTAGTTGGTCTTTGTGAAGACTTAGAATATGTTCATTAACATAAATTATTTCTTTTCTAATGGAAAGGGTCACAAATTAATTTGCTGACCAAAGAAAATAGATAATGAAGGATTTTAGGTGTTTTCTCTTATTTGTATGGACATATAATTATAACGAGCATTGCCACTTATTCAACTGCATAATTAGAGATTCCCCAGAAAAACTTAATAGTCTCAATGGCTTTGGTCTTCAAACATAAACTATAAAGTAAGGGAATAAAGTGTTGTCATGCCCTTTGTGGGAGAAGCACAAGGAGTTGCAAAAAGCCAAGAGAACATGTATATGTTTTTTAAGTCATTAGGTGGAATTTTCTGTCTCTAGTCAAAAGAAAAATGTCTTTCTTCATATAGCCTTCAGAAATGAAATTTCAGCCAGAATATTCCTGGTCTTAAGTATTTATAATCAATGTCTTGTAAATGAACATGCTGTATTTCCTTTTACACAAACACTGACACAATTAAATTCTTTGGAYATGAAAATCAAAGCTTTACCTGAGATAGAAGAGGTGTAAACAAGAAAGGTATAAACAGCATGTTCACAGTCCTTGCAAACTGAAAGAACTATTTATAAACTAAAACTTATACTTCYGGTTTTAAACTTCTTAATTAATTGGCCATAAACGAGAAAGAAATTTTGTTAAGACTGTACTTATTCTCAAACACAGTAACAAATGCAGGTGGCACTTTTTTATTAATTGGAAGAGACATTTTAAGACCTAATTTGGGAAGCTGAAGTCTATAATCTTTGTCTCTTTTATTATTAATTATTCTCTATCTCTTTGGTGTATTGAGAAGTACTTCAAGGGAAACAACATTCTGTGATGCAGAAGAATTTCATAACTCACAGCCATAGTTTAATAGGCTAATAAATTTAGAGAGCAAAACTTTGAAGAAAAAATTCACCTGTTTATAGCTAGATGATGACATGTAATTAGGCTTAATAAAGACAGGTTTAATTCCTATAGTGGATTTTTTTGTCTTAAATTTAAAAGATTTTAATAAAACAATCTCACTTCTGCTGAAGAGGAAAAACACATTGTTTCTTGTAGAGGTGACAGATATTCTGTGACAGAAATGTCTGTCCACTGATGCTTTGGATTGCAGTAAATCTTAAGATGAAAGAATTTATCTGAAATGGAATGCTGATGCATGCCTGATGCATGCCTGTTTTAAAAATGTTTACASAAGCATAGAAGTTTTAAATTATGATGTTTTTTTCCTTCAGTATTGAAAGATTTAAGTCATTACCATGGAAACTGTTTGCATCAGATTACTACTTTTCTCTCCAGCTATTTCAGTATCATTAAATTCTCGCTAATACTTTATTATTCACTATCTTTTAAACCCACATGAATTTCAGTATCTAATTTACTTAACAAATTGTGTCTGACAGAGAGAAAAACTTATAGTACAATAAACAACACTATTAATTACTCTGTGGAGCAGTGAGCCACTMTGTTTGTCAGCAACGTTACGCCTTCAAAATAATGGTACCCAGTAATTAAGTATGAACATATTCTATTATTGGAGCATATATCCTTTTTCTTTCATTTATTTGTAATAGAGAATAATGAAGTTGAATTTATTATAGCTGTAGCTTTCATCCTGCTAAAACAAAGCACAAGGAAAAGAAAAAGGCATTCAGCCTGGGAACATATAAGAAAAATTATGTCGCTATGGCAACCAAAAATGTCATTTGTTATACTTTACTCATTAAAGCATTGAGTATTATTAAAAGATGAAAAAGTCCTCTAAATTTAGAAAGTATCAGTTACAAATTATTTCTTTCAGACAGACTAGGTGGTTACAGTTTGAGGACAGTATCTTAAACCTCTTATTTACATGATCAGCTCCTTTGTGTAGAAATTTTCATTCATATTATGAAATCTTCCTGCTTAAGCAATTCTTACAGAGAAGATATTAGGATCAAATTCCTATCTCGGAAATACCGATTTAAGTAAACTTTAGCCTAACTCTTATTGTCTTCAGCAAAGGAACCAAGATAAGATATTGACCTCCACTCAGAGAAAGCTGAAATCTGCTTTTTTGCTACTTAGTGAAAGTTGCATATAATAAGAAGAGTGGACAGTTCCTTAACTAGTTTCTAAAGACTGTGGAATTCACCTCTTTGAAAACAGAACACTTACTTTGGAACCAAATTGGATGGTGTGTTCTGGAATCTGGCTGGGCACCTAAAGGGATTGGAAGGAGAAATTCTTGGTGAGAAATAGTGAAAAATCACCAAAATGTTCAAATTTTCTTTTGAGAATYGTGAGTTGTTTTGCTTTTTGAGACCTGGTGATAATAATGTGCCAGTGCTATTCTGCTCTAGCASGTGCTGAGCAATGACAGAGTTGAAATGCAATGACATTGGACTGGCTCACATAATTCATAGCTTCGTTATTCAGGACTGTGATCAGTAACAGTTCTCTTAATGCCTTTGCTATGYTGCATTTTATTTATTTATGAATTTTATTTATTATAATTTATAATGCATTTTATGCATTATAAATGCGATACAGTGYATTTATTCCATTTATGCAATTATTGCTATCATATTGCTTTTCCAGCTTCTTCATTCCTTATCATTATGATAATTTCTATCTTGTAAACGAGATGCTTCATGTGTTGTGATGCTTTCTGTTCCCTTTAGAAAAAGATCATTTTAGCCTTTTTCAAGAATAAGAAGTAAATAAATGTTTACATTTGCATCATGAGCTCTGATATTGCTGAGAGCAATTGTGCTGGCAGATTTATTCAGACTTTTTGAGAGACTCTCCTACCTTTATTGAGCTGCCTTTAAGAAAGCTGCTTAAGCTGGCTCCAACGCTAATACCCTTCCCTGGATTTTATTGATAGAGCCACTCTTAACTGTATAACCCAAACCCTTCAAGAAAATATAAAACACCATAAGTGTGCTGATTTTGTTGTGATCTTGTAATACAAATGTCAAGGACACACGAATAATTTAATGCAGAATTTTCTCAAGACCCTTGTTTGCTCTTTCTTTATGCCTGTTTGATAAAGCTCTCATGTTCATTGCCACATGGTCACCAGCAACCTCAAGGAGCAGAGATTGTGATTACGTGTATTCATGCACTTTTTTTGTGCTCTGACAACACAGAATGAAAAAGGTAATGAGGAGGAAGCTGTCACAAGTTAATTTTCTTAAGATGTTATATTCTTTTGTGCTTAGTCACCTCTMATGATAGTCCCAATCACCTAAATACTAAACTAGACATGATTTTYTAGAGCTTTTGAGCCCAAAGCTCAGAAACTATGCTGATGCCTCCATAAGAGATCAATCTATAACACTGTAATATAATTGTTGCTCTTTTCTTCTCCTTTAAAAAATAATGTGAGATGTGAAAACACATTCTCAAGGAAAAATGCCTTTTTCCAGACCCTAAAGGTTTGCCTTAAGTACTGTCAATTTTTCTATCTCTATAGCTATAGTGTTTTCTGACAGAAAAGGAATCTGTGAAGTGCTCAGGCAATTTGTTGAATACTTTTAGAGAAAACCATCTGATTCCTCTGCTGTATTTCAATGCCAAAAGAACTAAGTTGGCTCAAAGTTGTTGTGTCTGGTCTGGATGATTGTCCAAGCTGAACACCAACTTTTGGAACTGCTATTAGTTACAACTGCTAAGTACAGAGAAAATTGCATAACGTACCGTGTRATCATCTGTGCACCATCATTTGGATTGCTGCTGATCCCTTASTGCTTTGCTTCCAGATTTTGCAGTGCTATTTTGGAGGCAGAGGTAGGTGCCACTGAAAAAGCAATGATGTCAACCCTTTCAATCATCCTTGTGGATGCAGACCATAGGGATTTATAACTGAAAGCTGATTTCACTTGCTTTCTTTTTTCCTGGGTGTCCCTGTATCAGCAGCCTTGCAGGAGACTTTGTGTTTGAGAAATTAGGGATCTAGGGCAAACTGTATCTGGTCTGCTGGGTATTGTTCTCAGAGCTTGGAGAGCACTTATCTTGAAAATATTGTCACCTTAGCAACCTGTGTATAAATCCCCCTGGTCCAATTACTATTAGAGGTAGAAATTGACTTTTAAATAAGAATTTAGTTTTTTGGTAGCTCAAAATAGCCATAGATGGACTGTTGCCAACAGCAGTACTTTTCTCCAAATGTTTTTGAAGACATGGCTCTTATACAAGAGCCCAGATTTTGAGAAACACATAGCTCTTGTGAGCAGTGCTGGTTAAAATTGTCTTGAAAATTCAGCACTATACCAGACATACACATTGTTCCTTCCAAATGCCATCTTTGTTTCTTCAGTAGTCTGCCACACATATATAAATACTTGGGTTCTATTATGTAAATGTCATGAAGATAATGATATATGAGCAAATAGGACCCTGTTTTGAAAGAATCAATCAACCAGCTATAACAAAATCAACACCTGCAATAAGACAGCAATTGTAATAAGCATTAGAGTTGGATGAAATTTTCCTCTGATCCACAKAGAACGTGAATTCAGGGTTTGTTTTTGGTTTTGGATTATTTTATCAAAAATCAGTTTGGTCAAAAATAAAGATGGTTTTCAGCTTAAACAGTATTTTATTTAGAAAATTAGATTATGTCCACACCCTTTAAGGCAGGTATTTAAAATGGGATTTACTGCATTTAACTTTGGCCAAATAAATAATAATGTTCAGATATGTAATCTATCTGCATCTCTAGGACAACTTAATTTCATTTCTAACCCTGAAGCTACTGAAAAGAAAAGTGAGAGACTTATTTATAAATATTTTTCATCTTTATATAGCTGTTCACAGAAGTAGGATGAATCATCTTGTGAATAAACCTGTTTCCAGCGATTGTACATGGAGAACATGTTGCTCAGTCTAAGCATTGAATCTCAGGTTGCATTTTTACCTGAAACCCTCTTCATTTCYTTTCCGCCCCTCCTCTTCTTTTGTTTGACTTGATCAGTCAGCAATCCAGAAGCAAACAAACAAACAAAMAAASCCAAACAAAACATCAACAAAACCAAATCAAAAATCCCTCTTTAAAAACCCACTTTTTCTATAGCTCTACAAATGTTAAATATGCTAAATATTCCCATCACAGTAACACTAATTGTCACAATTCTAGGCCTGTTGCATAGGACTGTGTACAACCTGGTTGAGAACAATAGTCCATTCCCAAACTGTTTATTGTCTGTTAGCTAGGGCACAACTCGTGGATAAAGTAAAACAAGGAACAGGGAGGATTCAGTGTCAGTCATAACAACTGAGTCTTTTAGTATCAACAGCAGCAGTAATCACAAAAGAAATAAAAGCAAATTGGCCGATCAGATCTTTGCTCAATGGAATGCAGAGGGRAAAGAAAGAAAAATAAGAAAAGCAAATAATTTAATACATAAAATGAATGATTGCACCCTTTCTAATTAAGAAATATGACATGCTCGTACCGCAGGCATGTAAAATTTTTGCAACGTAAACCTAACCTGAATTCAGTTAATCTATCTTTCCACCTAGCCTGGTCTAATATCTCACCAACACTCATGATTGTAGCAGGCTAGTAATCTTGAAACACATAGTTCTGACTTTAAAAATGGCAGATTCTTAGCACCGGAGTATTAGAACTATAGAGGTAAATCAGATTAATATGTGTATGAATTTTTGATAACATGGAGACTGAGAAACTGGAATCAAATGTCCTGTAAAAAGCCCCTTAAATCAAAACTCATTAATTGAGTTCAGCTTTGGGCACAGGAGGACAACGCAGATAATATCATGGGTTGGTCCYAGCGATGGCTGTTAGGTAGGAATCAGATAAACCAAATTTCAGCAGCACAACAAACAAGAAAGTTCTCATCCTCTTATTATAAACGTGTTGAATTTTGTCCTTCTGACAGTTTGAAAGGATGATGTTGTCATCCATTTTCACCTCAGGGAATTTTTCAAAACAACACAGCAATAGATGCCATCTGTGAGAAAAACATGAAAGAGACCATGTTTAATTGCCCTTGGGGTATTAAGGATATRCTACAATCCTCTGGTGGCATGTTTTTCCCTGGCAACTCTGAAATGGTGCAACACATAATGGATGAAGAAGTCAAAATATGATTTCAACAAGAAAATTTGTGTGGAAAGGGTTTTTTTTCCTCTCCCACAGTGCTTTCCTATACAGTGTATCCCTGGAGTGGCTGTAGTCATGGGCACCCAACATGGTCATGGGACAGAGAGTGCTGCCATGGGGCACTTGGAATGGTTGTGGGGCACCCAGTGTGGCCATGGGGCACTCAAATTTGTCATTAGGTTTTAGGGCTAGGGTTGAGGAACTTTTTTTGCAGGGGATAACTTCAGGGACTTACCAGARAGACTGTGTATAAGAAACTACCAGTTTTGCAGAGGGTTTGTACCTAGTGGTCCAGGTGTTTTCATGTTTGATTGCCAGAAGCAGATCCTATCATCATGCAGACAATTTCCTTCTGTGGCTGTGCCCTCCACTTTCTACTGGACTTCTAGCAGCAGGAACCAGCAGGCTGCACTGTCCTCTCTTTTCTGAGTCTGCTCTGACAGTCCAGGATTTCTAGTCTGATGCTAACCTCGTCAGGTACAGAGTCTAATACACAAGTAATAACKGAAATCAACTAAATTTAACTGAAATCAACCAAATTATCATGAAGGACTGGCTGCAGAATACTCACAAAACTTCAGTTTATTCTTGGTTTCATCATTATTAATTTGTGTTTGCAGCTGAATAGTCTAAATACTGSTACAGATCACTGAACCATTTCAAGTTATTGAGTTAGTGCTACAAAGGAAAAAGCCACCTGGTGATTCAGATAATGGATTGGTACTTGAGATCTTCTGGAAAGARTGAAGGATAAGTAACTAAAGTGACTCAGCCTTTGTTTTACTATCTATTGGTGTTTTGTATTATGATGCACATTTTTCCAATGCCAAGTATAGAGAAGTAGAAGTTAGYGTCTCTACAGAAGAGAAGGGTGGTTCTTGTTCTACCATTTCTTGTGAAATGGTACAAGAACAAGAATTCTCCTTTGTGACCAGCTAAACAACACACAAATAAACAAACCTGAACTGCTTAACTGTATTCAGCCTATAAAAAGGCACTGGTGACATACATAATTGATACTTCCTGAATCCTAACCCAATTTCATCCTGACTTTTTCACTCCCCTATAATCTTGGAATGTTTATGAGTGACAGTTGTACTAATTTTATACAAGCTACCACCCACAATCTGGAGCTACCAATGAAAAGCCTTTTTGACATACTGTTATCAGAATGGAATKTCAGTGGGATCTGGTTTAAAAGAAATATGAAAATATTTTAGCTGTTAACTTTATTAATTAAAACAGCAATTCTGGTGGAAAATCAGAGGGTTTTAATATTAAACTCCTTACTTAGTGAGCCTATTTTAGCCTGGTAATGCTGTAAGTTCCCTTTTCAGCAAAGAGAATGTTAGAGCCCTCCAGAAGCTTACTTACTTACTCTTAATTTGAGCTCAGAAGAATTTCTACCTTGTATTCACAACTGAAATTAAACTGTGTTTCAGTCCTCTCTGAAGCACTGCATTGCTGATGAAAAAAATTTAACGGGCTTCTCTTTTCAGCTATGGAAATTTAACTTCCCATCGGTACATATGTCCTCTCAAGTATATTTTACCAGGTTTTGCACAAAAAGATTTCAGCCTAAAAGATTGAAAAAAAAAAAAAAAAAAAAGTGAGCATGCTGAGACATTTGTCAACTTGGAGTTGAAATTTAATAATACTGATATTGTTCTTATAAAACCTCCACATGTAAGAAAGTTCTCTTTGATGTAGAGTTTGAGTCTCTGTGCCAAGTCTGAATTTTATGAATTGTTTTCTATGCATGGAAATTCATATAGAAAGCCTGAAAATAAGAATAGGAATACTGGCATCAGTAACTGCAGCAGCACAAACAAAATGAAGAGGGATATACTGAGATCTGAGATATAAGGTCACATAATATTCTGCAGAGCTTTGGAGGTGAGAATGAGAGCTTTAATATAATGGCAAAGGAAGGAAATTAAGAAAGGAATTACAAGGATGAATTTATAGATAATGATTGATAGGAGAAGAAAATTATTACAAATATCAAAGAAGTTTTATTCTCAAATATTTGCCTCCTATTTTGAGCATACAGGTTTTTTATTGCAAATGTGTGTACTGACTTTTCATTATTTTTYACGTGCATGTTAGGATGATGCCCAGTATGGAAAAAGTACATATGAAATRTGTTCAGGCTTGTACATTCAAAGTGTTTCTTAACTTTGCCTGCAGATGTGACAGAAAACAATAGCTTTCCAACACTTACAAAGGAAGCAGTTTGAAAAAAACAAAGACATGAATATCTACASCCTTTATGAATGGAAGACTCTGGTTTGTGCTGTAATAGTTTGTTTTGAGTCTTTCTAAGTGTGTATTTTGTTTAGCACAAATTACCTGTCATGTATATTGGCAGGAGCTGTGAAAAGTCTCGTAGGTGGTCTGACATGRTTTCTGCTCCTGTTCCCTTTTACCTCACTAATCTTAAACTCCAAGAACAGCCAAGTTCTGGATTATGGGTCCTGGTCTGATTCAAATTCTGTTACAGGTGTTCTGCATGATTTTTAGTCATGAAAAACCCAACACATTCCTTTAATTGCACCCAGATCTCTTTCAGTTTAACTGGGCAAGAAAAAACAGCCACCATGTCCAAGTGTGTGTAATTTCTGTGACTTTGAAAAACTGCAGGTTTTTTTTCAATTACATCTTTAAATATTGTGTCTATGCAGTGGAACACAAACAGCTAAAATTCACGAAAGGCTTAGTCATTTTGGTGTGATTTCCATACACACACACACAGACACAAAGCAATCAGAAGTTGTGACTCCTTAAAGCAGCAGTAGCATTTTTCTAYCAGTGTCTAGCACATTATGTGCAACAGTGAATTCTCCAAATACCATGATTTAACCACATGGTTTTCATTTTTATCCCATCCAAGCTTACACAATCATTCTGACTCAAATACCTACATCTATTGYAAGGAATAATAATAAAAAAAACCTGTTTAAAAATGAAGACAATACAAAATGCTGATGTGAAAAGATTAGCATAAAAACTTCATCAGCACCAGTGGCTAAGAAATGCTGGTGACCTGGTTCCAGTTAGAGGCTAGCAAAAATCTTCTGCTTTGAAACAGGGAAAAAAATGCAATTTGAAAACTTTGATGAAGCTGTMAGGATCTGAAAGTCTGAGACTACCCTGGGGACAAGATAATATTACTGGGTAGAACAAGGCCTTTTGGTAAAGAAAGATTCATTCTCAAAGAGGTGTGGGTGGAGGATAAAAATTCTTTTAAGCTATKTTCTGATGGAATTATGTTGTCAGAGGTTTTGTCTCTCTAGTTTTTAAAATATACACGGAACAAGGACATCATTAATATGACAATTTCATATTGAACTTTTCAGTTGTTCTCAGCTGAAGAAGGGCAAAACCCATTGCCTAACYTACATTCAAATACACTTTTAATTGAATTGGTGGTAACTTTTCTTGTTTGAACAGACTATATTTTTTCCCTTGGAACATCCAAGGGAATAAGAAACAAGGTACGTAGAACACTTACAGAGAGGTGTTAGAGGAACAGATCAGAAAGAAAACTTTAAAGTAGATCAATCACAAGAAAAAAGTTTAGAAGAAACTTTAGTAGATCATCTAGCTCACTTCGTATTTTTACCTCTAAACTTGACAGATAGACAGTCTAAATATGAAGGACAAGGTTACATCTGTTTTGATGTTACGTGGCAGTATTTCCCTCCTTCTTTCTTTACCTTTTACGCAGATGCACAAAATGTCATGTAAGAAAATCCTCATCTGTGGTACCTATCATTTTATGAATGTTCCCAATCTTAGCATGTAGTGCACAAATCTGAAATTAATTTGTGTTGCGAATATTCGTTGTAAGAACTAAACCAAGATCAGAATCTTCTCCTCTGTGTCCCAAACTGCAGTGGCTGAAAYGAACTGGAAAAACATCAGATTTTCCTAGACTGAAAATATCTGTGTGATGTTAGAGTTTCTCAGCCTGCTGGAAAGATATTTGTTATGAGGGAAATGCTGAAGAACAGGATTTTGTAAAGTCTTGGAAGAAGTTTTTGGTAAAAAACAAATGAAATGTCAGGCTTACTAAAATATACTTTTAAAGTATACTTTAAAGTGCTATGCCATGACACTTTGTGGATTTTAGAAAGAATGATTCAGAAATGTAATTTATGTCAGTGGTTTGAGAACTGAATGAAGCCTAGATTTCCAACTCCTGTCTAGTACCATGCCAATTCTTATTTTTATAGAAGTTTGCTGGGATATTTTAGAACCATTTACTAAGTAAGATAGCAAACACTTTATGTGAGGTTGTGACAAGGCAGCTTGTTTTCTTCCTTTTTTTCCCTTTAAATTTATGTGGTATGCTCAGTTTTTTCAGTATACACTAGTGGTAAATCTCAGTTTATTRCACTTGTAGTACTGGAGAAAGAGAAATCTCTTTATATTAAAATTGATATGTAAAGAGCCTTGTCCAGAATTAAAAATTATATATATTAAAGATTCTAWCAGAGACTCCTGTGGTTTGAGCAACTTTTGTTGCCATGGTAACTGTATGTAATATTTTCACAAAGTAATTTTCTCTTTTTTTTTTTTTTAATGAGAAAGTGAAATAAGTAAGAACATTTATTTAACTAAATAAAGMACCTTTTATTTTATGTCCAGATGCCATAATTTTAAAATAAAATTAAAGTTTTTGATTATCCGAAAGGTTGGCAGAAAAAACAAAGAAAGAGCTACCATATGAATCATGCTCTTGGTCAGAAAAAAAATTGCTTTCATATTCATATACAGTGTTCCAAATTTTCTGCAGCCTCAATAAAGCAAGAATCTGGACTGGAATCAACAATACAGTAGGTGCAAAGCCTAATATGAAACTAAACCACTTGACTTGTCCACTTTTGCTACATAATACAATTATGTCAACAATGGACACTACCCCTGTTGTTTTCTAAATTAAATGAATATTCATGTGACTATCATATAGGTCATTAGTAATTTGACACTTGGCACTTCAGATGYTGAATTCTAATGAAACAGGGTTTATACACYGTCRGGGTGCGTGCCCTGCTGGTCAGCCTCTTCGGCTGGACTKCCTGGCCGCTCCAGCACGTCCCAACAATACCGAGGTGGGCTCTTGGTTCTGCAGACCYTCTGAYYYTCTGCTGCTATGGTTCGTRGTAATGAAAGAAAGAGGGATCCCTCGGAGGTATGATGGAAGAAGGGTTTATTGGGGGACAGGGGACCCCCTCACCCTAGGATGGGCACCTCAGGAGAGATACAGTCCCTGGGCTCGGGGGTCTTTTCAGGGCTAGCTGAGGGGTGGATACAAACTCCTAAGCCAATAACAAGGTATACA
>QVAJ01000152.1:1522124-1564394 GCA_003546035.1 Mixornis gularis | reverse complement strand
GTACTTGGAAATCAACATTTCTGAAACATGGACTACTGGATTGCTGCATATTGCCATATTGCCAACTAACAAACTTAAACCACAGAGTCTAGGCATAAAGTGTCAAGAARCTGTGGTCACAGGGAAGCATTGATAGGATGGTCATGCTGTTCAGCAGCAGCTAATGAGATACACAAAGGCATACACATATTTTGAGGAAGACAAATAGGCATAAAAAATAGTACGTTCTTGTTTTATRCAGCCTTCCAACAACTTTTCTAAAGCAACTGATGTCTTAGTTAAGAAGTTGAAATCATAGCTCAGTGATCTGGACTTGCTGTTGAGTTGTGACTTAAAGTACTAGTCAGTTTAAAAATGTGTGAGGCTTTATTAAACACRTTTTTCAAACAGTTGCAGCCTCAGAGAGAGAAAGTTCAACATCCCTAGTGCTTTCAAAATATCCACTTTCCTATTTATTCACCATCATACTTTGTGATCATTCATAGCASCTAGCACAGAGATGCAAGAAACAGTCACCTCCCTTACCATGTACAGAAATAAAAGCTCTTTCTTTACTCAAAGGTAACCTTTCTTAAAGAAAAATGACTGCAGCACTATCCTGACCCAGATGACCTGTGCCTGAACCATCTCTAATTAACAATTTTTTCTGTCTTATTATCATCACATTGCAGGATAGATAAAGAGACTACAATTTTTGCTTCACTTCTCTGCCTTTGGTAAAACCTATTATTTTAGTTAACTGTGTTACTGAAAGGGAGGGAAACATCCATTTGCCATAAAGAAATGGGAAGACCAGGCCAAAAGRCCACAACTCTAAGTTGTGTTCACRTTAATGACCCAGTGTAAAAATAAGGATATCTGGTTCCACAGGAGGTAGGGAACAAAATGTCTCATGACATTCTTGTTGCAAGCAAATATGTTAGGTGATATATGCATCAGGGAATTAGATATCACTGTGGTGAAAGTGTAGAGRACTTATACATCACACTAACATCATATTTTAAAACAGAATTTACCAAGTTCACTTGTTACAAAACACTGATATAATATGCTAAAGTAATTGTGAGTATAGAATATATGACCAGATGTGTGGTCCTTGATGATTCCCACTTGTTGGAGTTAACGCTGCTCATATGCTCACTTAAAACATTTATCCATTGTGTCTGGTTATGTAATGACCGTTTTATGAAGTATATAGCTGTTAGTTAAAACTACTTTAGGATGCTTATAGGTTTAAGGCACATTAACAGTAATTCTTTCCTACTCGGTGGAAATGCTTACAACTGATAGATGTCACAGGTCTCCATGACTGCACTGAAATTCAAACAGTGCAAATAAAAACTCCAAGATTTTGAGGCACAACTTCAGCTCAGTTGACTCCTCAAAACTCTATTTT
Organism: Mixornis gularis; assembly: GCA_003546035.1. Lineage (NCBI taxonomy): Eukaryota > Metazoa > Chordata > Aves > Passeriformes > Timaliidae > Mixornis > Mixornis gularis. Next base: position 1,562,998 of record QVAJ01000152.1, on the reverse strand, counting down.
CTAGCAGGAAGCAAAGACTTGGTTTTCTGGTCACTGTGCTAAATTATGAAGATTTAATGCCAATAATAGTTTTGCCCTGAAAAATTTTTGTCACCAGCTGCTTCCTGGATATGGTAAATGCAAAAATGTGGTTTCATTGCCTTGCAGTAGCAATTCTACATTTCTGATCAGTGCCATAATTCCCTCCCCCAACTAAAAAAAGGAAACTAAATCATAAAGCACCAAAAACATTCTTATGTTCATTTTTTATTGCTATAAGTATGTAGGAATTATAGTCTGCAGAGAAAGCAAGGTTGCTCTGTAATTAATTTTTCATAGATACTTCTTCACCCATCTTAGCTCAGTTCCCTGAGTCCTATGGAAAGGCAGTTTGCATGAACCACAGTTCTGAGGTTGTTGGGTCCTTTTCAGCAGATGGTATGAACAGAAATCTGGTCATGTGTTAAATCTTTCTATTTGGTGTCACAACTCAGTCATTCCTCTTAGGGTTTTCCTTATGTCGTGCTTTAACCCCAGACAGCAACCAAGTACCAGGCAGCTGCTCATTCACTCCACCTTGCCCTGGCAGGGAGGAGAATTGGAGGGAAAGGATAAAGCTCATGTTTTGAGAGCAGAGCAGTTTCATAACTGAGACAAAATATAATAACAATAATTATTACRATAACAACAACAACAATCTGTTCATACCTATAATGACAATAATAATTGTAGTACTGAGAAGAGAGAGAGTAGCAGAACCCGAGAGAAACTAGTGATAAACAATAGTTCACCACCCTGTGATTGACAGCCCACTACCTAGCAGCACTTATCCCCTTTTTGGGTAACTCCTCCCAGTCTATATATTGGGCATGACATTCTGTRTTATGGAATATCCCTTTGGCCTGTTTGAGCCACCTGTTCTGTCTSTGCTCCCTCCCAGMTTTTTGTGCAGCTCCTCACTGCCAGAGCACAAGATGCTGAAAAGTCCTCGACTTAGGATAAGCACTACTTAGCAGCAACCAAAAATTCTAGTGTGTAATCAGCATTATTTTCATACTAAGTCTAAAAAGCACAAAACTACCCCAGCTACTCAGACAAAAATAAACTCTGTGTTGTTCAAAAACAAGAGACCATGGGTTTCATGTGGWGCAGATTGACTGCAGAATATTGCTTACTGTATGTCTCTAGGCCCAAGATATACATATTTCTCATGTCTGATAGCTTTTTTGCTGGAGAATATATCTAGATATGTCTAGAGAACAGACCTTCAGCCTTTCTAGCAATCAATTKCCCCTGTGCAAAAAATCAAGGAAGTCCTTGTCAATAAACCAATGTACCTGTCTAAAAAAGAAGCTGTATGGTGGCCCATCCTATCACATACTGTTTGCCACCTTTCATTGAGTACTAGAGATATTCATTARTATTCATTCATATACACCAGTAAGCATCCAGGAAGACAGAAACAAAATAGATTGAGAAAAGGCTGCAAAACAATTCTGTTCAGATCTCTACAAATCCATTAATGTTGATTTGGGTCTTCCAGTGCTGGCCCTGCCTTTACCTTTTGATTTTATTTTCAAGCTTTGCTGCCCTTGGGGTCCTCCTATAGRAGTAGCATTTTGAGACACAATCTATAAAGGTATCTGCATGCCTTGACAAGGTATTCATAGCAGTCTGCCTGGGAGGCAAATATGCCTGGAGCAATTCTCCAGCTAGACAGTAGACACATATGGGATGTTCCAAACTAGGGGTTTCAGCAACTTGCTGGGTGCTTGCACTCTGTCTGAAGTATACTCTGAGTTTTTGTCATGAAGGTCTTGGCACCTAGACAACTTTCCCCTTACTCTTATCACCACCCACTTTACCTCAAACATATACACYGACTATACCCACTTTTCACTGGTTTGGGTATGCATGGTTATAAAAGCCAACTGTGCTTCTGAAAACTTACATTGATATTTTAATAAACAATCATCATTAAAGTCAATCTTACCTTAGAAATGGGTTGAGTGCCTTGGAATGTGCCCAAGCTCATTTTGAGTCTGCCAGCGTCCAAAAAATACACTGATCCAGAAACAGGACTGAAATAATTTTTTTCACAGTATTCAGGAGTAATGCTTACARGACTCAATGTCTGAAGTACTAAATTTGTTGCAGGACACATCACTGCCATAATACAGGAAACAAAAAAACTCCCCCAAACCAAAATTTCATTCAAAACACATTCTAAAATTAAATTGATTTATGTTTGTAATACTGGAAAATATTATATTTTTCTTCCTACACTCAATAATTCCGCTTGTCCCAATAAATCCAACTAAGCTGAAATGGGACCCTTGATTACCCCAGCACAACATGGCAACTTTAAAGAATGAGTGTGCCAAGCAATTACTCATAAAACCTTTTTCTGTGCTGTCCAGATAGGAAACATCTCTTCATCAGAGGAGAGAGAAGCTCATAAGGTCAGTGCTGTTTTCTATTTTTTTTTCACTTTTAAAGACATTCTCTTGTATATAAGCCTTGCTGGTTTGGCATAGATACAACATGTGCTCTTATGATATAGAGAGGAAATCTGTCTGCTTGTCTCAGTGTTTATATTTATATAGTCACTGCTCAGCCCTAAAGCTGTTCTTCAGATCTCTAGCTAAAATAAATGTCACACACTGCTGAATTATTATAAAAATAATTCTGTTTATTTACAAATATGACAACAAGCTGGTAACTTACTGAGATTCTTCAAAGGATTTTCAGTCTTTACAGAGATATGTTCCAGCTAGTCTATTTCCACTCTCCCTGAATATATTCTAAATCCAGCTATTAGCCACTTGACAATAGATGTGTCCAGTCTTAGTAGCTATGCATTATGATGGATATAAAGGATATTATTAAGTATTGGGAAAATACTCTTTATGAAAATAAAATTGCTCAATCCCCTCTCACTTTTTACGACTGTACTTGGCAGCAACTTTGATCTCATCTTCCAGGGTGCAGTAGGATTAAAACATGATGAGAAAATGAGAATAAAAATTGAGAATGAGATTTAAAATAAAATATCTTGATAATGCAAAATGATAACAATGAAATGGAGGATAATTTTGCTTAGTGCCAGCATTTTACTATGTAACATCTATTTTTTGCACACTTAACAAAGAGAATCCATTTCCCAGTGCACACATTTTCTTTCAAAATCTGCAAAACTGGCAAAATATTTATCAATGCACAAATAAATACAAAAGCAATCTCTTCTGTTTAAAWCAAAGGTATTTGTTCTGTATTTCTCTTGGGTAATTAACATGAGCAAGAAATTGCTATGAGAGAGAGTGAGAGAGAGAGAGTACATGAGACTGGGAAAAAAAATCTAATTATTGAATTATTGATTACTTAAATATTTTGGAATAGTCAGTATAACTTTATCTACAGGTCTACATCTGACTTGTTCCAAAATATTTCAGGCACTGAAATAATTTCATTAAATATTTCCTCCTGGTGATCCCAACCATTATATAGATCAAGGTAGACTAACTAATTTTAACATATATCAGCCAGCATTGATAAATCTCTTCTGCAGTAATTGGCATGTAATATTCACATTTATAAACAGGTGAAGTAAATGGCTGAGAGAGTAAGGTAAGTGAAAAAGAAGAGAAGGGACACACTTCTGACAGCTTTCTTTCCTGTTTTTTCTAAGTGGCTTTTATAAATTATCAGCATGTGTACTTTGAAAAGTATATGAAGTGTTATTAGCAGTTATGGACATAAAAGAAGGATAGTAATAAATCTACATACAGAATCTCTATGTTGAGCAAAGGCACATTTACAAAAGCTTTATCCAATGTTCTTCAAAAGATAGAACTTTCCAAGGGATTATAAAATCTATTCAGTATAAAAGCCCTCCAGGAGTTCAAAACAGTTGGCCTTAAAGAAGGTGCAGGTATCTCACTATGGAGTATATGTACTCAAAAAGAGACACAGAAATGYGTGAAAGTTTATTTTCTCAATATAGCAAGATGGCAAAAGATGTAAGGTGTATACTCAATTTATAATTAAAGAGTTTCAGCAGGTATAGAGGAGGGCCTTTTCCTCCAAAAATGATTATTAACATGCAGAAATCACATAGGAGCAGTGACTATGTTGCACAAGTAACCAGGATTAATTTGAAAAGGTGAGGTGCACATACCAACATCAGTCACACTTTGAGCTCTTTCTGGTGTTATAAATAAGGATTTATATTGCACTGTCCAATAATATTAGTAAAGCTGCTCGATGAAAAGTAGGTATTTCCATCTAAAGTCAAGGGATTTTAATAGATATGATCATAATTCATCCTCTCCTTCTCCCTTTAGTGAACTCATTACCATGATACTTGACAGCCATATTAAAAACCACAGAARCCAGAAAAAGCAAAATTCCTGAACTGAGTAGCCCTTCAGCTTCTGACTCCAGCACTAATTGATGCCTTGGAWATAAGAATGTAGTAGATTGATTTAGATTTTCTTCTTAGATTTTCCCACCCAGCTCCTCACTTTGCACAAACTGGAATTACAAACAGGAACATCTTGCCTTGGTGTGTGACTTTGTGCTGCACACCAGGAGCCCACACTCAGGACAATACCAACAGCTGCAGAGGTTTTGGTAACTTCTGCAGAGAGATTTGCTTCATTCCGTTTTCCAAACTTTGTGGATTGCTACAGATGTCAGCTCTGTAAACTAACGAGCAGCTCTTCTCATAATTCAACTCTACCAGTGCAAATGTGAAGTTGTTGAGACATTGTGTTAATCTTCTAACACTGAAATACAATTCAGGAAATAAATCCCCACAGAATTCAGGTAAGAACAGATAAATTAATGTGAGATGTAGCTGGTTACTAAACTGAACTCTGGAATAAAGGTAGTGGAGAAACAGATACCATATGCATTTTTAAATTAGTTTCCATATTATCAAATAATTAAACTATCCAACAATACAATTGTACTCATCTAACAAAAGAAAACAAAGGCTTTTTATTATTTCTCTTTTAAGTGGAGTTMAACTCCCTAATTGGATATCTTTGAYCTCATTTAGATCAACACTTTAACTGTCCTACTATTCAAAGGAGCTCTGGATGCTTTGTCCAGATTACAGTCTTCTAGCAAATGTGTCTAAAATATGTTATGACCACTGACACTCAGTACTCCAAAAGAAATGAAAAAATATAATGTGTCATAAATATATTTTTCTCTCCAGAAAAAGGAATCTGAAGGTAAATAAGTARTAATTTAGATTTGCTCTTTTGTTATAAAACAGCTTTAGTTTTCCATAGTTTGGCAAATAATAATAGCTAAAATAAMATACGAGAAGAGACAATGCATTTAAGTTGTTGCAGCATTTTTCAGGGAATTTCAGAGATAACAATAGTTCTTGTGTGGAGAAAGGAGAAAGAAAAAAGCCTTTTGACTGCACTAGAGTACAGAAAAGCCATATACAGTTTAAAAACAGGAAAACAGTATTTCCTGGATGCCAGAGATAGTAGTGGAAAACAGATGCCCTGGGATCTACCCACACACCAACAAAAACATCAGGCTTTCAGCCACAATAAATTACTGGTGTTAGATTAGCTTCAGGGAAGAAACAACCAAAACCAAATAATATCACTAATCTGGACTTGTAAGTTTCAAACTGGGTTTTCCAAAGTGGCAGAAAAAGTCACCAGCACAATGAGTCAGCGTCAGAAAGTTCAAGGAAAAGTGCTTGTCCCAAAGTGCGATTAAAAAACGTTTACACACACCTTCTMTTAATTAGGCCAGCTTTTCAGTTCTGAGGGTGAAATTATTGATGATATAAAAGAGCTCCAACTGCCTCACTGTTTCTTTGGATAAAAACATGAACTATAATCTCTAGAAGTGTTTATTCCCATACTAACAGAGAAGACAAAAAGTATAAAAACATGGTAAAGGTGTTATTTTTCCAAAAACTTAAATCAATTGACACCTTGGTTGTATTAAATGATAAAACAGATTCAACTAGTATTGACACTTCAATTTTTCTTTTGATGGGATTATAAAAATGTAAAACCATTTAAAACAATTCTGTGACATAATTCTTATGTGAAAGAGGGACATGGGGAAAAGTTASTAGTTTGTGTGTTTTCTATATCTGCCATTCCTCAACTTAATTTAGAACGCAAGCAGTAGAAAATCATGATGGATGTTGTAAATAAACTATGYGTATTAATTTGTGCTAAAGAAATAAAGGAATTACAGGAAGGAAGGRAGACATTGTTGAAAGTCACAGGAGGGGGAGACYGAGCTGAGGGGGAGAGATTTGAAGTTATCAGCACTTGAATGAGAGAGACTCAACTGAACCAACATGTTTGATGGTCGGATCRTCTGCCCAGAGACGGATTTGACTCTCCAATGAACATCCTTTCTGTTTGCCTGAAAAACGCCACTCAGAACCTGAATATGATCTACAGMCAACACTCAGACACCATTATGTTCCTTCTTAAAGTCCACTAGGGAAGAAAATAAGAATCCCAAAAGGGGCCWATGAATATCAACACCCGAACCACTGGACAAAGAAAAATCCTGCCCCAGGGAAAATAAAAAGTATAAAAACTGGACTTCAGTGCTGGGATTTTGGGGCGAATGAAGGGGAGACACGGTGCGGACTGGTCTCACGTTTCGTCCCCAATTCGATCGAATTTTGTTCTTTATTGTGGCTTTGGTTTTAATTGTTTCTGTACTCGCTGATACGTGAAAAAAAATTTTATTTTTTGATGATTACGATTTGGCTCACCATATTTATAACAATGGACAAGTTTTAATCTGAGATTTAAATAAAGAAACATTAATTCATGCCAAAGCTGCAAAAATGTTGAGGACTTTTTAATTTGAGCTTCTAAAACATCAAACTCCTTAAAGCTCAGGACTTCCTTTATGTCTTTACTGATGAACCCAATTGGAATTTGCAAAGAAGTATGATAATTTCATAGCCAAAATTAAAAATTCTATTTGAGAGCCCACAGATACAGAAGTCTGTAAGCTTGCATGTAATCTCTGTAATTTTCTTATATAACTCATGGTTAAGAATCCAGTGCAGCAGATTTTGATTTTATAAACCATGGAACAGGCTTGCAGTTAAGGAGATACACTGATRTTCCTACAAATTACTACAATAGTTCCTTTTAATTGAATGAGAGCCTGCTGAGAAGAGAGAGACAAAACAGGCTGGAGATGTGCAAAGTAAACAGAAGCTTGCAGAAATACAGGCTTTTTGAAAAGATTCACTGTTACTGCCTCAACGGCTTTAAAAATAGACAAGTGCACAAAGAACTAACATACGTAAAATCTTACATTAAAGTGAGATTGGCTCGTTTAGAAGCAGTAATACAGCGGGAAAGCAGCCTGCAGCCAGCAAAAGTGCTGCACGGTGGGAGGCTTATCCCAGCAAACAACAATTCACACCTGTTAATTACTCTGAATAGGCTTGCACACAATGCTAGGCATGGCATCTATCCATTGTTTGGAAGCAATGCTGATGTCCTCTCTTATACTATTGTTATAAGAGAAATGAAAGCTTAACACGAGTCATCTCCTTGCAAATCATCGATTTACTCATCATAGCATTTGCCAGAGGACCCTTAAAGATCCAGAATGATAAAGCTATGTAAATATTATGTATTTCAGGTTTGCTGACAATTATGGCAAAGTTGTTGATGGTGAGATTGCATAAACACTATATTTCAGGTAAATTGTTATTTAAACCATCATTAGTTATTTAAAGTCTAAAATACATGTTTGTACCAATAATAATAATAAAAAACCTCACGRAAGTTTTATTTACATTTCAATCATTTTCTAATTAGAAAACATCAATTAAATTTGAAAGTTTTAAAACAATGTTTAAATATTTTGAATGCCAGTCAAAATTTAGCCATTTAACCTKACACACTTGACCAACTTAAGACCTTTACAATTTCATTCTAGTTTTTCATGATAATGCTTCAATAAACTCAAACTGAAGGCATGAAATATTTTGGGAATTCTTGCTTTATCAAAATTATTTAACTAAAAATACTTTTTCTACCTGCATCTATTGTGTACCTAAAACATTTTTTGAGCAGCATTAGCAGTTCTGTCCTTAATACTAAACACTAACACAMTCCCTCTCCCAGCAGCTCTGAAGGTGGTTTTCCTTCACTGAAAGATTATAAAAATATTGTCTTTGCTATTTGTGTATTCAAAGAATTCAGGATGAATATACTCTCGGGCATTCTGCACATTAAAAATAGTAACTATATAATCATATTGAGAAACTCTTTAAGACAAATAAAAGTCTCAAAGGAGAAAACACAYGCATAGGGACTTGCTAAAAATTTTATGTTTATACAGACTCTGAATATGAAAAGGACACTTCTGTTTTTTTAAGTGTTAAAAAGCAGTGAAAATCCAAAACAAACGACAAAAAAACCGCAGCAACATCCAGGAGTTTTGGACAGGGTCAGTAGGGAGTAAATTTACACATACCATCTGTCATCTAAAAGCATTAAAACTTCAAGATTATATATTTTATGCTGGTCTTTTCTCTTTCCACAGGAATTAGAGATTTGCACATCTGGAGATTTATCTACATTTATTTTCAATTCCATCAATATTGTCATTGATTTCACTTTAAAAACAATTCCCCACTGATTTTAGAGAATCTTGATGACCTAAATTACATAAGATCCTTAGCTTTTAGTGCTCAGGGAACACGAAATATTTTTTCTTTCTGAAATATTTGTATTTAATAATGTATTTCATTAGTGGGCTTAGTAATGTATATTGTCCACAAAAAAATGAAGGGACCCTGGGCAACATATTCACCATTGGTTTGGATTTGCCCTTCATTTGAACAAGGAGTTCAAAGTAGTAAGCCTGGTAGTCAAAGTTCACAGCCATTGTGACTTTTTTTTTGCCAAATTGCTTTTTGCTTGTGTAACTAACAATGAAAAGGCCATTATTTGTTACTAAACGCAGAATGACTGAGGTTGGAAAAGATGCCTTGAATTCTTCTTTTCCAGACCCCTGTTAAAGTAAGGTCAGTTACAGCATACTGCCAAAAACTGCCAGTCAACTGTTGAATATCTCCAGGGATTTAAATTCCACAACCTCCCTGGACCTTTTCCAGGGCTCAAACCCCTTTAAAGTAAAAATGTTTTATCTCACATTCATGTGTATTTTCCCGTGGCTTTATTTGTGCTAAYGTTGGTCAGCACCAGGTGATCAAGTTTGTTCAAGGATGAAATATATTCAGAAAACTTTTAAGTGATTATTATTCCAAGTGTTTTTCTGCAATGATGATGAATTTGGCTTGTACTTGGCCATATTTATAAAATGTTCGATTATACTCACTGAAATTCTCAATGCTAATAACTTTCCATGGTGCAACCCACATGTATTAAGTAGACTTTTCTGTACTAATGCTCTATTGATAAACCAACGTATAAATAGATAAATTGATCAGTGGTATGACTAATAGTGGGGTTTGCCTGTGGTGTTGATGTCAGAAGAACTTTAAAAGTTTCACAGCAATTATGGGTTGGTCTGGAAGTCATGTCAATAAGATGCCAGAGCAATGGAGCAGTGAAGAGTTCCCAGGAGAAAAAAAAATACATTGAGTTTTTATTTAGTCGATTATTCTTCAAAAATATTTAAACAGAAACTATAATAAAGTATAAGGTTAGATAATAACTTGGTGGTGGCTGATAGGATGAAAATAGCGCCTGGGATTACCTTAGATTATTGTATTTAAAAACCTACTCCTGAGGGTAATTTGTTTATGCAAATTATATTATAATGTGCTGGACCAAGACCAGCAGGGAGTCAGGATGCTGACYGGCTCTTGCACACCATATGAAAGAGCTCTGTTTCAGGGACAACAGTTTTGGTGACCCATGTTGTACAGCTAAAAACCCTCACACAGATCATCTTTCTGCCTCAGCAACAGAGAATAGGATCAGACAGGATTCCAGCACACACAAACCAGTTTATGACATGCTCCAACTCATTCTCTCCAGTGTCCARGTGGTAAGTGACTCAAAGGTGCAAAGCTCTGGAGACATGAGCAAGGACAAAAGAGCTTTGAATTCCTTGATTGGTAAGTACATTTCATTTCTTCCATGGAAAATAATCAATGGTGTGCACAATGAAAAGTGGCGTAAGAAATTTTTTTCTAGCACGTACCTGCTTGATATCAGCGGAAAAGGTACCTTTGTTGATGCCTCAGAGGAAAAGGTACCTTTGTTGATGCCTCAGAGCAAAGTGTAAGTGGTAAAAAGTGGTGAAAGCCCTTTTCCCCATGTAAATATTCAGTCCTGAGGGAACATGCACTTTTGCTGATGAATTTGGAGCTAAGTGCAAGTGATAAAGGGTATTTATATATGCATACATATATATATTTTTTATACATATACACAGAAAAAAATACAGATGCTTTTAAGTCAAGCAATGAGGTCAGAGGTTTGACCACTTTTTGCACATGTTCCATTTACTACTTCAGTCTTGTTGAATTGGAAATGATGTGTTGGTTCACATGGGGAGAATCCTGGGGGAAATGATCAACTTTTGGAAAGTATCATGCAACCTCATAGCCCTGATTGAGGAGAAATGCAGGCTGTATAAAATGCCATTTTACTGCAGAAGAAAAAAGAATGGCACTAGATAAGGTGAAAGGATATACAGAGGTTTTGGGATCTGAAAGGCACCTCCCTTTGACCTGAATCAATGTGCTGTTAGTAGGCAGCAAGGACAATGGAAAAATTAATGTTCTAGTAGGGAAAGGGATGATCAATCAGAGGAAATTAATGTTATGGTGCTGGAGGATTCTGACGATGACTGAAGAAGACATGGGGAAAATATGAAGGCATCCCCAGTCAGTCCTCTAATTCCAATAAAGCTGGGGAATTAAACAATAGGTTTTTTTAATAGATAGCAGAGCCAGTAATAACTAGTTGTAAGGGCCCACTAAGTAAATACCAATTGTTGCAGTGATGGGAATAAGAGCTTTGTAACCATTCTTATAACCTGTAAATATACCATTGGACATATTAAATATACCATTGGACTGATTTATGAGGTTTTATATTCTACATATGCCAGAATGTCCTCTTCCATTGTTAAGATGAAATTTATTATGCAAGTGATATTCTCAAATGACTTGTGAMAACTCTATACAGCTACACCTCCCCAAAGAAATACAATGGAAGGCTCAAATCTACTGAGTAATGGGCCAGACCTTGGAAGAACCTGAGGATGATATCCCTGATGTGGCATTGAATGTGGTAATACCTTGGGATAGGCTTCAAAGAAACCAGGTAAAGCAAAGAATGTGACTTCACTTAAAACAAAACTCAAGCTACTAGCAAACCCAGTGAGAGTAAATCAATATCCCATTAGACTAGAAGCACGCAAAGGATCGGAGACCTTGATAAATACTTTCTTGAAGTTTGGATTGCTTAAAGAGTGTCAATCAGAATTTAATACTCCTACCTTACCAGCAAAGAACCCTCATTTTCAGGAATACAAACTGGTACAGGACTTAAGCGTAATAAAATAACTAACATGGACATACACTCTATCATGCCAAACTCCAGGTTTCACAAGCATGGAGCTGATGAGGAGAATCTCATTCCTCAACCTGCCAGTCATGCTTTTTTTGATGCAGCCCAGGGTATGGTTGGTTTTTTGGACTGCGAGTACAGGTTGCCAGGTCATGTTAAGATTCTTTTCCACCAAACCTTCAAATCCTTGTCCTTAGGTTTGCTATTAATCTGTTCTTGACACAGCCTTTTTTTTTTTGTGCTTGGAATTGTGCCAATCCATTGTTATTTTGTTAAATAATTCTGAGTTCAAATTTCACCTAAACTCTTTAATATTACTGGGTTTTCTTTCAGATATCCTTTGGTCTTCCACTTCCATCTCTTCTGCTAAGATGCCTTGGACAACAGCCCGATAACTTTCAGGGTTTGGTTCCACATATGGCCTGAGCAAGTACTGGTACTGTGCCATCTTAAAACAATGTGTTTGGTGGGTGCCCTTGAGTGAGTGCACTCTCAGACTCTGTGGGTGCTCAGCATCACTTGCAAGGAACTGACCTTGCAGGTTTTTCACAGCAGCTTTGCTGTCTTTATGCTTGGGCCCTAATGGGCTGCATTTGTGTGAGGAGCTCTGAGATCTTTGTCAAAGAACGCTGCATCAAAAAGCACAAAATCTGCCTACACATCACCAAAGAAACCTAAGAGGCTCTTGGGTTTCCTGAGGTTAAACCAGTTTACATTAGTTCTGAGCATTTTGCAGATTGTCACTTATTCATCTCAATAGGGTGCAGATAGTGCTGGATGGCCATCTGTCCCTTGTTTCAGCTGCCAGCAATCAGCCACTTGGCAGGGCTAAACAAAGAATATCTCCATGATATTTAAAGACATACTGGACATTTTACCATGAGATCCCTGCCAGCAGTTCTATATTTAGGACACATTTTAGTTAAAAGAAGACTGAAAGTAAGTGGAGTGCTTCAGAGTCAACCAAGTCTGAAGAATAGGTTGAAATAAACATTGAAGCTTTTCAAGATCTTAAAAATTAAGTAACTACATTTAAAAGGCATTTTTGTTCTTGCATTTTACAAATCAAGCCAAATGCATAATTAGATTATTATTAAATGAATGTATTCTCCTACCTCATTTTCAAAATAGATTGGAGTGACAGACATCTTCAGGTATCTTCTGACTCAGCAAATCTTCTTTCCAGAATGAAATGGGGATAAACCTGAACTAGACCAAACACTAACGAAACAGTACAATTGATATTAATTTTTGTTTCCAAACATGCAAATGAGATAAACAACCAACTTTCTCCACACAAACTAAAAAAAAAGTCTTCAAAGTACTACTGCACATGGCTGAAATTTCAATAACTACTTGACCATCATCACATAATCCCAAAGGGCAATGTTTTCTTGTTGGAATTAAAGAGAGATGTATTCCTCATTGGCCTTCTGAGTTTCAAACCCAAACAAATTTGGATAACCATGCATTAATGAAAGATATGAAATTTTCTGGTAGCTGGCAAAAAACAGAAAGTAAGTGCATAGGAAACTCATCATCCAGCCTTCACCAGCCAAGGTTTTAAGGGACCTTTGTGTTGGATTTAGTCATTTAAGTCACTCTGGTCTTGAATAAACTTCAGCAACATTTTCCGTGGCTTATCCAAAACATTTATTGAACAAAAGCTGCCTATGACTCATTTTAAAAAAAGAAAAACAAGCCTATGCAARAGTTGCTCTTTCTACAATATTACAAGTATTTAAACATATTTTCCCTTAATTTCCAATGTAGTTTAAATTTCTTTCCCCAAGCACATGAGGTAGCTGAGAAGCATAACACACTGTGCTACGTTACTGTAAAAGTTACTTGTCTTGTAGAGGAAACGTGCATTGAGCTTAACTGTACTGGAGCTTAAATTTCCTTACTATCCTGGACATGTCTGAAAATTTTTGTTAAATTCTGATGTAAATCTCTTTGATCCTGAAAGTTGCCACTTTTGTCACCCACTCTTGTGGTGGTGGATTATTAGTTCATTGTTAGTAAGTTAAAATGGCTTCCCTGTAGTTGTCGGTGTTTTGTACCTTTGTTCTCCATGTTGGCTGCTCCCCTCTTCCAGTTATTTTTAGCACCGACTTGTTACATATTGTACCCCCTTCCCCTACCCTTGCCCAGAGAGTGTTCCTGATTGGTTTTCCCTTCCCACCTTTGTTACCTGCCAATCTTAGGTTTTGTTACACTCCCTCCTGCCAGTTACTCACAGGTCTGTCCCCCAAGGCCAGAACCTTCAAAGGGRAACTGTCAGTGACTGGCTGGGGCCCAAGTCCTCCCCTGCCACCTCCCCTGGATTTGCTGTTGTTCATGTATGTTRTGCCTCCRGCCACACCCCTGTTGACTTCTATAGGTTGATATTTGTACCCTCCCCTGAACTAATCCCTGAATAAAAATCCCCTGCATCTCAGGATCTCTCAGGGTCTCTCAGAGGCACTGGTGCTGGCATGAGAGGTTTCCTCGCTGTCCCTCAATAAACCCAAGTTCTACCCAACCTCTGAGAGTCCCATCTCTTTTGTCGTCTGTTGGGGTGCGTGTCCTGCTGGTCCACCCGTTCGTCTGGACTGCCCGGTCTGCTCCGACACGCTCCAACAATGCCGATGTGTGGGCTCTTGGCTCTGCAGAACCTCTGACTCTCTGCTGCCATGGTTGTGGTAGATGAAAGAGGGGACTCTCGGAGGTAGGATGACCAAAGGTTTATTGGGGGACAGGGGGACCCCCTTACCCTAGGTTCAGAACCTCAGGAGAGACCCCGTCCCTGGGCTCGGGGGGGGGGTTTCAGGTCTAGCTGGAGGGGTGGATACAAACTCTAAACCAATAGAACAAAACAACAAATAAATGCCAACTGAGTTACACAACTCATAATAAATCAGAGAGACATTAAGGTGGGATCTCGGGGGGCCCCTGCCAACCATCAGGCAGATTCCTTCAAGGTTTCTGGCCTTGAGAGATAAGACCTTACTAACGGACAGGGAAAATCACGGGGAAAGGACCAATTGGGAACTGTCTCTGGGCAAAGGGAACAGAAACAGAACAGCACACATACCAGCTCCTGGTAAGAGAGAATTCTAAAAAGACAGGGGGACCATCTCAGGTACATAGAACTAAACTAAACTTACAATAAAACTTTTAAACAAATCCTGCAACCCCACAGTCGTCCACCGTCACGGGCGCGGCGGGGTGGTCAGTMGCAGAAGACCCCAGGACATTGTCGCGGAAAGCCGGGGCTGGTTGGGCAAATGACCCACCGTGACACACTCTGATCAAATCTGCAGAAAAAAAAAGTATTTCTTACTTTCTTTTCTTTTTTCTTTTTTTTCTTTCCTTTCCTTTTTTTTTTCCTAGTCTTAAAATGATTTTGTAAAATTATCCTTGTTTTTTGTCTTTTTAAGCTGCAGCAAACCATGTTAGAGCTTTTACAGGTATATGATTATGTGAGCAAAGTTATCAAGGAAGTATAACRCTGCTTAGTCACTAAAAGCATTAATGAAAAGAAACCAAAATTCCCGTTCATCAGTCCAAAATCCTTAAATGAAAACAAATATAATTAAATAATTTAAACCTAAAATGGGTTTAAATCCTTTTCTGTTCAGCAGATTACACTTATGCTCTAACAGCATCAGGATGATTGTGCTGGTTGATGGCCCAGAGAACATAAGTTGAAGTTTTATGCAAGACTGATGAGCAGTAAGTTTCAAGCCAGTTTTGATAAAGTGATGCATCATTAATGTATATTTGCTGAATATAATCCTGTGAGAAGATTTAAATTTTTGATGACAAAATCTGAAATCCTCAGCCAWTTTAAAACTCATGAGAGATGAAATTAGCATTAGAATGAGGCTGATTTCAGATTCTTTTGAGTGATGACGGTATCAATTAAAACCAACACCAATAATCATGTAATCTTATTAAAAAAAACCAACAATTTTTTAGGTATGAAAAAAATGCTGAACCTTAAGTTAAGAGACAGCAGTGGAAACTTAGTTTGCTGTGACCCATAGCTTTAGCTAAATTAACATACCTCTAWTTCTTATTTGGATTTTTTTTTTCTTRCATCATTGTAGATTAGCTTAAAATAATAATTTATAAGATATGCTTTRCTACCAGCATAAAATGGGCTTTATTAGAATTAAACTATGTGATTTAAAATGGGGTGGTATCAACATTAAGTTTTTCAAAACACCTTTAATATTAAATACAAGCAATAAATCTTCTATTACAAAATCTAATAGAACAATGCAACTAGCCTTTAGCTCTTAAGATTTACTATCACTGCTTAAACCTCCATGAACCAAATAGCTTTGGTTTGTGTMTTGCAAGCATCAAGACCAGGTTTTAACAAAAGTTTTCAAAGTGATGCCAATAGCTTCAGCAGGTGGCATGTAAAGTTTTAATATTGATTATGTTGCTGAAACAAAATACATTATAGACCTCATTTTCTGAAAATTTCGACAGGAAAAAAATTACAGGAGAGGTGAATGGATTTTTCATGTGGATTTTTAGAATTAGTCAGCAGAAAAAAACCAGAAGACTGAGAGCTTTGAAATAAAATAGAAAAGAAGAAAGTTTTATGCCATGATCACAACTGCAATTTTAGCAATTTAGTATTCAACAACAWAAAGGGGAAGAAACACCCTCCATGCTTTGTACATATGCAATCCACATTTGCATTATATGAGATCTATTTTATTTATTTAAAAAAAATGTCAAGAGATTTAGAGAAAGATGTCAGATTCTCCTCTGTAATGATACCCATTCTTGTGGCACTTTCAGTAGCTGATTGTTGCTTTCTAGGATTTCCCAGCTAATCTATACAAGCCACAGGAGACTGCATATAAACCATGCTGTATCAGAGGTTCTTGGCCTTCAGTCACCCCTCTTGCACCAGCTGCTTAGCAATCTTTRCACTGAGAATGGAGGGTATGTGAGTCCTGGGTTTGATTTGATGGGTGAACAGTCACAGCATTTACTGCATGAATAAATAATGCMGGCCAAATTCATGCTTTGTCTAATTCCATTAGAATGAATGTGCTTACTCCAGGRATCAAAGTAGTTGGTGGATATGTGTGCACAAGGGCAGTAAATTGTGGTGGTATCTGCCTTCCTGGAAGATGTAAAACGTGAAATGCAAAGAGATTTCATGGCTGGGGGGAGAAACAGTTTGATTTATAAAGAATGAACGAGACATCCAGTAATCAAGTAGTGYTCTCTTTGACGCTGCATAGGACAAACATAGGTATTTATGTTTCTTTTTGGCCTTTCTTTTCTTCAAAAATACATCATGAAAAAATTTCATTCTTGAAACAACAAAAGAACAACAAACCCATAATCACAGGGACTATCACCATCAAAAAAGTGTTTTCTTTGAATGCACTTCRTTGGATTTACCTGTTATCAGCCAATTTTGGTATGAAACTCACACAGCCTAGCCAAAATACAACAAATAAAGTTAAAAAGCAAGCAACTTCCCCTGAAACTTTGGTCTCACTAACTCAGTCAATAATTCTATAAATCCATGTAGCTTTTGATGCAGTTCCCATTCCAGAAACTTTATGTCTTACATATATACGTGTATATATATATATATATATATATATATATATACACACACACATACACACAAGAACACATATATGTAGGAAATACTGTTGGATCATTTTACCAACAGTATAGTGAATATCAAGGCAAGACCTTAAAGGAGATGATCTCTCCTTGCTTCTGTATTGGTTTGATCAAAAATGTGTTGGACTRGCAAGAAAACTCTCATATAATGAAAGACTGGAGCAGACCCATCTGCTTGTGAAAAACTACTCATCCCAACTGGGATTAATTAGACAACTGATTAGTGTCATRGAGTAAAAACATTCCATAACCCTTTAAAAATGCTCCTAAGAGTTGCTATCATTAAGCCCCATTTAGACTTTGACACTTGCATTTCATGTAACCTTAATTTAATTAAAAACAAACAAAAATCCCTTTGGTTTCTTTCTCACCTGAGCTGCTTAAAGAGATTTGTCCATTTGTCCTTTTACCTTCATCAGTCATTACCAGCTTAGAATCATCACCTTTTTCCCCCTGGTTGACTAATATAAGAATTATGCACCAGAAGGCAGAGAGGAGGATACTGSCTGATTTTCATAACATAAAACATCAAAAGTTGGAAAGAAATAGTTTTGTTCCTGTATTAAAGTTATGGTAAATTGACAGGGCAGAAACRAAGTAAATAAAACTTCAGAGCTTACATTTCAGAATTCCTTTTAGAAGAGGAAARTGAAAAGGAGAGAAAGAGCAGAGATTTAGCTTGATATTAAAAGTATGAGGCCCAAATATTTTATTGGTATAACTCAACTAAGTTTCAGTAGAGCTCTCTGTATCTAGTAGCATCTACATTTCAGACACACTAAACATTTTGTTTATCCTGCTTTAGTTTCATAAGACTAGATGTAGTAAATAGCCTACACCAGACACAGCTTATAGTGAAAAAGTTTGAAGAGATACAAAGGTTACATAGCAGCAAAGGACCATAAACCCTCTTTATATTAGGGGCTGGGAAGGAGAACAGAACAGCTACTGTGCCAGTGCCATGTGAAAAATGGATTATTGTCAGTGGGAATGAAACAAGGCTATGATCTCCACTAATTCAGAGTTCTTTTCCAGCTTTTTTCCTCTGTCTAATCTGGCAGTCTAAAATTTTATATTGCATTCAGTCCTCTGTATTTTTTAGCAAGTTTTTAGAACAACATAACTTTAGATTGTAAGATCATTAAATATTTCTACTATATGCTAATATGTTCATTAGAGATAGTTGACAATTTTTATTGAAAAAAAATTGGATTGGAAATTAATTTTTGACAAAAAATATAAGTATACATTGAGATATATATAAAAAAAGCAGTATCATATTATTATGATTGCATTTGACTCAAAATATAAGTAAGCATAACATTCCTTTTCTCTATTCTTCTAACATACTTCTAGTTTTAACAACTTTAATTCYGAGATAGGTAAAAATACAGAGAGAAACATCCTCATAATTTTTTATTTCATCTTTCTCCCTTTTTAGGTTTGTTTCCCCCTTTGTTTAATTTATTATCTTTAATAAATCACAAATTTATCAAACATAAGCCACCTGTTTTTAGACTGAAACAAGGCTGACMTCTTAAGTGATCAGCGATCACCTGTGTCCATACCGCTTTCCTGTTCCATCATTTCAGCTAGGGAGTGAAAGTTATAGCAGGTCACCTAACAAAACAATCTTCTTTCATCTTTTGGGGACAACTGATCTTAATGCACTGATCCTCTCTTAGAAAGCACAAGGAGTGTGAAAGACACTCCTTTAGATTAGGTGTGGTCAGCACCTGGTTGGCAATTAAAAGATTTTATGTTGGTGAGTTCAGGCAGCTCTGTCATGGGGGACATGCTTTTGTATCCAGAGGAAATTCTCGTTTAATATGCATTTCAGATGGTGCTGCTTTTCAAAATTTTACAGAGAGGCATCCAGCATTAGTGTGTCTTTTAACTCAGTCTCTTCAATTCTTCCTCTTCAATTTATTACAGYTTTATGGAAATTACAAATGAGCTGYRAGAAGAAAGGGAGACGAGRTTTTTTTGGAATGCTCTAATATCCTGTCAGCAAGCTCTCCAGACAGAGTTAAGAAATTTTGATAGGATGGATATTTTTTTTTCCTTCCTTCCATCTTCTTGCTTACTAAAAATAAAACATATGAAGATGCACAGTTTCATACAAAATCACTCTGCAATAAAAATGCCCATTATAGAGTGTCAATGGGTGTGATAACATGCATAATTTACCTAGGAGGAGTATGCAATTAGAAAATTAACCTTTTACATTTCTCTCCCTAATCAGATAGAACAAATGACTACAGAATAACACATTAGCAGCTGTATTTACTGTATTTGCATGCTATTAACAAGAAATTGATTACACTTCAAAAGAGGAGAATTGAGTCTGTGTCTATGAAAAGCACATTGAGATGGCATGCATGGTGGATCTTTGTATTCTTTGTATTCTTTTTATTCTTCCTTTCATTCTGGTAAGGGTACATTACCAATGCCAGGCATCCTAAGGGTATGTTAAAAAACTTTAATTTTTCCTGTTTTCAGGAAYAAATGTATTTGTCATATCTTTCTACCATGGTGATTCCAGCTTTGAAAAGGGCTATTTAATGCCAATTGTAATGACTTTTTTTTCAAACGAGATTAATTTTTTTGATTAAGAAATGGATAGACACCAATTTCATTATGAAAGAGCACTCTACAAGTAATAATGTATTTTAATCACTATGRACTTTATCTGAAATTATTAATGTAACAAAATTAAAGTCTCCGTATCTGACTACCAATATCCAGGATATTTCTGTTCCTGTATTGTCAGCTGTACAAAACGCCATGTCTGTGGTGGTCTCAGAGGAATTTAGGATGACAGCAGGAGATACAAAGGCCAATAGTGCAATCCTCTCTTTCAGCATGTTATACTTTGTGTTATCATCTATCAGAAATGACAAGGGCTATGCAAGGACTGTCTCCTTTTTTCCACATACTGAAACAATGTGATTTCTGTCATTCTGAAGATTACTGCTCTTCAACTATAAAWGTACATATAAACTTCTGAGGAAATTTGATAGAGTTTCACTAGTAAGTGGAAAAAAGTCAGTTTGACAAGGAGAAGTCAGGTTCTGGAAGAAAAAAAAAAACTGTTTTGGAAGATGTAGGGATATATTACCATAGCTGAGATTGACCCATGCCCCTCACAATAAAGAAAATTAAATCATTAGGAAAAGTGCTTTTACAGTCACTCTTCAGAATGTCTAACATTTCAGCAGTGATTTTTTTTTCTTTGTTGGGAAAATCTAGAAGGTGGTAAAAAAGCCAGACTCAAGATCTGAGTCTCTGGCAGGGCTATGTAAGTTTGGACAAAACATTTGTCCTCTCTGAGCTTCAATTTCCTTGTCTATCAACTTAGGGGAGCAACAGTCTCTTACCTCACAGGGGTGTTGACTGACTGAATGAAGGAATGTTTAAAGTTTGTGCAATTATAATGGGGMTCTGAATCATAGACATCTTAAAAAGCTTAATGTAGTTTCAGTTCTTTAGACAGTAGTTTTATTCAGACTTTTTTTCTCCTCTGTTATTCCTGGATAATACTCCACAGAAATTTCTCTTTATACAGTTATCTGGGACACCTTATTCTGATTTTGTACTTCACTCATGCTTATTCAGAGTTTTCTTTTTGGAAAAAAAAAAATAGCCAAATCTGACCAGCTGKGCTTCTTCAAGAGAAAGACTGAAATGTACCTATTGAAACTAATTTTAGATTGAAGATGTTCCACTGTGACTAGGAAGACAGGGTTCAAGTGGCCCCTTTTCATGGTTAAGTTCCCWTGAAGAGAGGAGCTCAAGCCCACAATTTTAGGATGTTAGCGGCTTATTCATCAGTGAGGTTTAACATATGTATGGTAAATGAACTGGAGTGACAGGCTGGACCAGTTGCTAGAATCCCTAGAAAAGCACAGCGGTGAAGCAGGACCACCTTTTCCTTCCCCTGTGACTCAATTTTAAAGAGCAAGCAGCTACATTTGTGCTTTTCAAGGCTGCATATCCAGCCAGTGCATCTGTGTGCCTCTTGGTGGGAACTAAAGACTCCTTGGGAGCTTCATGCGAAGGAARTGGTGGAAATTTTGTCCACTTTCCACCACAATGGAGAGGATCTCTCCAGAGTGAAGCTGTGCAGAAAGGCTGAGGTGGATCTTAAGCAGGGTGTTTGCTGGTTCACTGACTTGTATTGCATTTCTGCAATAATGTTGGAACAGATTCACCTCAGTACTGKGCAAATAGACTTTTAAATACTCTACAAGTATGTATAAGAACCTGCACCATCACAGAGTGTCTTAAGTATACGTTGTGTGGCATGATACACATATGTGTGTGGTATTATGTGCCCATATGTGCAGTTATCTCTATGTATATATGTGCAGTTATCTCCACGTGCTGAATCCTTAAAACCAGCAATCTCCCTGTGCAAACATGAGATATATTCTACCTGATGCAGGTAAACATTGATCAGGATGTTGGTTTCCCCAAATATAGTATGACAGGCCTAAAATAAATCTATTAGGTTCAGTTGCAGACTGTTTTTTCCCCTGGGACACCAAAAGTGAGCTGTCAGAATTGTGTTCAATAATGCTCAAGTTATTTCCCTGTAGAGGATAAGAATAKAAAAACAGTGCTTAAAAGGTGATCTTCTGGACTGTATTTTATAATCTTTGCGGGTTATGATGAATTTTCACATTTTTCATCAGCAGGACTATAGATGAGTCACCTTATTGCTTTGGGTGAAAACAGAACTTGTACAATTTGATGTAGTATGTTGTACTGATATGTATTTTTAAACTTAAACAACCCTTTAAGTTGACCTGTTTCTTGTTTTACAGTTGCATAGCAGGGAATATTACCATAAATCATAAATTGCCTTTGTAAAGACAATGGGTGCAATCTATTTCATCATATAACTTAAAGGTTAGTCCTGATAAACTACTGTTYGGAAGATTATGAGGAAAATATAATAATAACATCTATCCTTCTGTACCTAAAAAGACAGGAATGCCTCCAGAGACTTGGACTGCAATTTTTTCTTTTAGAATTAACCAAATCAAAGTAACAATATGTTTTATTACACCGATACATTACACTGAATGGTCGTCAGAGTTGATAACTTATTTAGTAGCTTGTTAACAAATGAGCTATTACTACCCTTTGATTAATTGAAGTATGCAATAAGAGTACAGTTCTTGTACAAGAACATTATTTTTAATCTTCTGATACTGTATGCATCAAGTTTCCCATCATTTTATCAAAGTGCTATGCCTTTTTACTAGCAATAAAGTCAAAAACCTTGATAGCAATTGGTGAATATTAAACATTTCAGAAGCTCATATAAGGCCTTCAGCTCGTRATACCTTAATTTAGGTAATTTTGGCTTATTTTCTTTTCAGAGAAAGGCGACGACTTGATGAAAACAAAACATATCAGAGGTTTTCCCTTCCAGTCCTATCAGAAAACAGAAATGCCAATGTAAAAAATGACACAGGASTATTACCTAGAGTTGAAAAGGCATGTAAAACTTCTAATTACTTCAAGAGGTTCACATGGTCCCAACTCTCAAGCCTATCTTGGTCCCTCTGGATGGCATTTCTTCCTTCCAGCATGTCAACCACACCACACAGCTTGATGTCAGCAGTCTTGGTGGGGATGCAGTCAGTCCCACTGTCAATGATAAAGATGCTAAACAGTGCCTGTCCCARGGCTGATCCCTAAGGAATGCCACTYGTCACTCATCTCCCCTTGGACACTGAGATATTGACCCTACTCTTTGAGTGCAACCTTCCAGGCAATCCTTTATCTACTGAGAGGTTCATCTGTCACAYCCTCGCCTCTCCAGGTCAGAGGCAAGGATATCGTGCGGGTCTGTGTCAAACACTCTGCACCAATCCAGGTAGGTGATGTCAATCCTTCCCTCATTCAGGCATGATGTCAAGCATGATTAGTCAAGGGTTGCTGACTATCACCAATTGTCTTGTTTGCCATGTGCCTTAGCATAGTTTCCATGATTTTGACAGGTACTGAGGTGAGGCTGACTGGCATATATCCTTGTTCAAATGTTCCTTATTTCTCTTTTTAAAATGGGGGTTATATTTCCACTGCTCCAGTCAGTGAGAACTTCACTGGATTCCATGACRTCTCAAATAGGATGGGTAGTGGCCTAGACAATTCCTCTAACAGTTGCCTCAGATACCCACCACGCTGTCTTGAGGATCAGGCAGGAGTGCCCAGTTGCTGGGCTGTGTGTGCTTTGAGCCTCTGAAGTCAGACAAAGCAATGTCCCACCTTCAGAGAGGCATCCTCGCCATCCTCCTTGCATGAAAGCTGCCACACCTGGTTCCCCAGAGCCACTTCTTATGGGAGTGGGGGCAGGTGCTGCCCTGTCAGGCCCTGGCTGCACCTCTGCAGCAGCTCCCCCTTTCAGGAAAACTCTCTGGAGGCCGCAGTCCCCTGCTCTGCTCTGTGGGACACTTACTTTCCTTACTTAGCTCATTCTTTGCTATTTCTGCAAAAGGGACAAAGTTTAACATTGCTATGAGTCAGATGACAAACAGTGATGTGGGCTGGTCTTCCACACCTTAAGAAGATAAATTCAAGGCCATGAATTTACTTWCGTTAATATCTAAAATCACTAATAATGCTGTATCAGTCTCTGTTACTGGACCACCAGATAAAGGTGATTTGAYTTGGAATGTGGAAAAATTAAATAATTCTGTCAAATGAGTCAGTGTGTGTGGTTCAGTTTATTCTCAATAGAAGGCGTTCCCTGAAAAATTACAGAAATGTAAAAACAGGCTAATATGAATCCTGTTTAAAAAAACCAAGAACAAAAAAACAGTCAAGAGGTTGGGTTCTGGTTTGTTTTCATGTGACTTTTCTCTGTAATATTTTTATTTGTTTGGTCGGTTTCTTTGGTTTTTTGTTTTTTTTTTTTTTTTTTACAACACTTGAAATTCAAGTTCAGTGGCCCTTTGCAAGAGTTCTGTGAGTTCTGTCAGTCTCCATCTTTTCCTGTATATATCCTGAAGTGTGTATTCTGCCAGAGATCCTTGTAAGCCTTCCTGAAGTTGCCTCATGCCAGCACTGGATGAGCACTCCAATATTGTCCATGAGGATGCTATCTCAATTATAAGAACTTACAAGAGAAATATTTCAACCTTTTAATACTGACAAAAATAACGAATTTTTGGTTAATGGTTATTTCTCTGGATGTCTATTATATCCCAGCACTTTCAGGAGAAAGACAAGGTTTTTTTATAAAAGCTGTATATAAAAGGTGATTTGTAGATGACTGAAAGCTAAGATTAAGTGTGAGTTGGTGGCAAATAATAAATCAGTAAGGCACTTTTGATCTATTCAGTATTGTCATAGCCCTGACTCAAATGGGAATATCATCAAGAAAATATGGCAGTATTATTGTAATATTTGCAATTTTTTCTATTTATATAACTTATTTCTCTACAGTGTGGCTTAAGAATACTAAATCCAAACTCTTGGGAAAAATTCTACTTCTTTGTCAAGCCATTAATAAGTCATTGGGGGGGGAGGGGTGTTTGTTTTTGGATTGCTGAGGTGTATTGTTTTGTTTATTTTGTTTGTTTGTTTTGAGGAGGTTGTGGGGTTTTTTTTAATTATTCTAAAAATCAAGTTTAAAGAATGCAGGGGGAGGCTGGTATGTCTCAGGAAGTGCAGGCTATTTTTGTTGAAAATCTGGTATTCTAAAAAGTAATACTCCAGTGCCTCATAAACCAGAATGCTTCAGGGCACTTTGTGTTGGATCTGCCTCAGTAAACATCAGACAAGTAAAAGTTGTCRTCTAAACTAGTTATCTAGTCTTGTTTTTTAGTCAATGGTGAGAAATAAACACCTTTAGGGAGTGATTCATCTCATTGAAGATGAGCATCTGAGACAGCTTAGACAAATTGTCTGCCTACAACGTCTGGTTCTCTCAATGATGAGAGCTTATACAACTAGCGTAGATTGAGACAATCTCCAAGACATTTGAAACCAGTCAAGACAAATCCCATGGTTCATGCCTGTTTGGAATCAAAGAACACAGAAGAAGAGAAAAGTGACAGCAGTTAAACATCGAATTATTCCTGGAATAAGTTAACCAAATAATTAGCAAATATTTTCAAACTATTATTTTCATCTGTTTGCTTTTAAGTACTTGACTAGTGAAAGGAAATGGTGTTCAGAAATGCACTATTCAGCTGTTCTTAGCCAGCACTTGTTGAAAGATCTTGTGATGTTTACATTTCAAAGTGTAAATTCAATTTTGTTTACAGGAATTAAAATGATGTTTTTACATTTTTAAAGGGGGGAAAGTGTAGATTATAGTTTGCATTCTGAAAAGCAAAACAGTGAGAARAAAGGAATAAGGGTATTCTAGCAGGGTTTTTTAAACACAAATCATAAAACCAAAGGGAAAAAATAAAAAAATTCTATCTCGTTATGAAACCACGTGCTTATAGTATGGTAAAAGATAATCATAGTGACATAAGATTTGCAGTCTTAATAACCATGGAATAAATCTTAGAAGATACACTAAAAAAGGAAAATCTCAATACAATGGAAATTACTTTGGCAGGAGACCTGAATTATTTAAGAAAAGAATTTGGACTTGCTAAAGCTTATGTGGCTGAATAGTGGAGATTTATTTGTAAAGCATCATCATGAGTGGTAAATTCAGGTGGCATTTCCTAATTTTATTTAAGTGTTCTCACAGTAGTCTTTCACTATACAGATAGAGTGAAAGTGATAAGTTATTTTGCYCAGTTTAAATTCCTTGAATTAATATTTTTTGGTACACATTTATCCAATATATAGATGATATGATCTGTTCTGCAATTATGTCTACATATGACTTGAACATTGGAGGCACAACCAAGTATTTTATTTCATGTGGGCTTGGTTTTGCCTGTTGAATCTCTGTAGTTTGCTAAATTCAAAAAATGAATAATACCTAGAGGCCAGTAAGAGAATGCATGCAAATTTAAAAGGGCATTTGAAAAAATTGCAAAGAAACTGAATGCTGTATCAACAACAGGCAAACTTTTTGCTGGGGATGGGGAGYAAAACTACAGCTTAAGTTACAGCAGTATTCAGGACTTAATAAACACTTTCCACCTGTGCCACAGGATGTTCATGTAAATACTATCATTCAGAGGTTCTTCAACTCCTATCCCATAACCTCCCCTGTATTACTCATTTCTGAATCTCGGTAAGTACTTCACATAATATTTAGAGTATTATTGCTTTAGGATATGTGGAAAATCATAGCAGGTCTGCAAGCACGGTKTGCCTTCTGGGATGCTCACATCTGTCAAAGATGCAGGGTTGGATATACAGGGAATAGAAAGAATAGAAAGACACTCCATCACCACTTACCACCACTAGCAAATGGAAGGAGGTTGAGTCTGTTCTGCAATATTCTCATTTGTGAAATATGGCTATTGAGTACACCAGAAAGTGACAACTCTGCAATTTAAAAAGTGTGAATGATAAGGACAGAATACACTTTTTTATCTCTTTTTCTTTTCCTGTTTGTGTATTTGACAAAGACTTTTTTTTTAATCCAATATGCTGATTAAATCTCAGGRTGAATTAATTTAAAAAAAAACTATGTTTACTTACATTCTACTGTAGATTCAAACTAAGTAGTTGTTTTCTGTTATTGTATCAATTGCATAATTAATGGTGGGGAAGGCTGCATTTTGGATATGCTTAAAATTTTCTCTTTAAGACTGATTTATTCTGCCAAAGAACATAAGGAACAGCTATCACAGTCCCTTTAGCCTAGTATCATGTTTCTGAAAATAGAYAGTTGTGAATGCTTAGGAAAAAAATGTATCAGAACTGAGAAATTTATACTGTAAGACTTCCAATAATTTGGAATTCAGCATTTTATGTCAAACTTTGTCTTCAACTTTGTGTTTAATAGCTCTTGACATACATYTCTTTCAWTTGTTGATTTYTTTAACTGCAAAACAATAATCAYWAAGTAATTTTAAATTTTATTTTTTAACCTTTGATGGCATGTATTTGCTTAATAATTATTTACTTAATAATTATTTTCTTAATAATTTGGACATTACTGAAGTGTCCACTATCTACATTCAATGAATATTAATACTACAGAGTATGTTTTGTCAGTCCAGTAATGTCCACAACCAATTAGGTTTTATAGACCACTTCAGTAAAATCAACAGGAATACCAATTTTCTGTCCTTGAACCATAAACAGTTATTRTCTCATCAGAATAAACTCTAAAATRGAGCAGAAARAGRTATKGGAGCTTTGGAARTATAATCTAGAACATGACTTGGATTCAGATATGGCAGAGGACACCTGGGTTCTGTTTTGACTCTAAGTCTGTAAAATGACACCATACAAAGTGTCTCACTAAGTGGGTTCCTAGAAAATATGAAATGCTCTTAAACCCTAACCTTGCAAATCACTSTGTAAATATAAGGAAATAAGGAGTCTTCTACTACACACATACAAAGGACCTCAGAAGTGCTAGAGAAACATCTGGAGGACTGTGTCCCCAGCCTGTGTCCTCTGCGGTGCCAGGCCCCAGGGCCCTGCAYTGCCACAGAGAGCCGGCCCCTGGCAGCAGCCTGTGTGTGCCTCGCCAGCAGACTGCACGGCTGCAGGGAACAGCTGCAGGGAATGAGGTGATAAATTAAAGCATTATGGTCCAATGATTAAGTCATCAGGTCCTCCTGACAAAGGGTTAGCATATTAATTGGTGGTTAAAATTAATATCTCTATTTTGGCTTGTGGTAAAGAAGCTAAAGAAAACTATCTGATTATCATKAGAGAAGACCGTCTTTTGATTTAGGTACACACATATATAATTTTGGAAGGTAATCTACAAAGCACTTAAATTCCCTGATGTCTTGTGGTGACTTTTAATGGGCTGTAATATTGTCTTTCAGTGAATCAATGGAAACAACACTGGTTGAAATTTGTGAGGGTTATCTGAAAACGATTTTGGAATGGAAATTTATGTAGACTAGCTTCTATCTCTAGCATTCTCATCCTGATATATATAGCTCTTTCAAAAAAAATGCAAATTAGGATTTCATTTCTGCTGTGTCAGTACAGAGGAGGTCTGTGTGCAAGAAGACATCTCTGTATGGTTAAATGCAGAATGGGATGCTTTCCACAGAAGTTAAAGAAACAAAAATGGCAAAAGTAAAATGGCAAATGGTAATACTGTAAATGATACTGTTCCTTGAAAAATCAGAATCAGTGTAAATAATAGTATATATAACAGCATAAGATACATTATGGAACTCAGTCACACCAAATTGAATTGAAACAAATAATATAGCTTAGAATATTTCAGTTGTCCTACCTACAGCTGTCATCTAATTCAACTGCCTGACCACTTCAAGAGCACTGTTCAAGTGCCTTTTAAAGTGTGTCACGTGACTCCTTGTCATTTATAGATAGAATTTATCCTTCCTTCCTTCCTTCCTTCCTTCCTTCCTTCCTTCCTTCCTTCCTTCCCTCCCTCCCTCCCTCCTGTGTCTGTCTTCCCTTTAGCAAGTAGACTTGGCAAACAAATTATCTAATTGACATGTGCATTAACTGAGGGGTTGACTGAGTCAACGCTGATTTCAGTAACATGTTATTTTTTAAACTATATCTTCACAACACCTAGTGTTATTTTAATGCTGTATCAAAAGAGGGCTGCTTTTGAATAAATGTATATAAACAAGACATGACACTATTAAGCAAAATGCTATGCTATCAATTTTAGGGCTGATTAGTCATTTCATAGCCCTTAGTGATAGATAGCACCAATTTTTTATTTATTTTGAACAGTTGAGTTTGCTTTTACTCCTTCTCTAAAATATCTTTCTCAAAACAATTTTTATTGAGCAAGAGTAATTTGGCAATTTTTTTCCTCTTGTTTACTCTGAGGACTGCAATCATGATTCTGAGAATCTGGATTACCTTTATATTCCTACAGCTTTCTCACTTTTTTTTCAAGGTCCTCTACTAAAAAAAATGCAAACAATTTAATTAGAAATTCTTGTGCCCCATAAGGGTGGTCCAACGTTATTCCTCTAGATTAGAGGAATAAAATAACTATTTATCTAAATATTTTCTTCATATTTTGTTTCTATTGTTTCTTTTTATATTTTTTTTTTCACTTTACAACATCATACAATGTGAACAAAAAGGTTGTGTAGAACAAAAGCTGAAAAACAACCTTTTATATGTCCTTTGCACCTTTATAAATGCTGACGGTAGGTGAGTGCAACAACAGCAGTTTAAATGTTTGATCCTGTGAATGAGATTTTGTCCCAAAGTAAACTTAAAAGTACATATCCAAGGGAGCTCTGAGATCTGTTGCATCTTATGCTCAAAAAATRTGTAATATACATAAAAGTACAAAATCGATACTTTTGTCTTCTGTTCCCCCCCAGGAAGGGGGAAAAAACCCAGCTAACCATCCTTTCACCATCAAAACATGGGCCATTTCTTCAAAAAAAGTACTTTAAAAAATAGATAAAAGTTTTGCTGTGTTGTAAATGTCAAAAGATAGCTTCTGCCAAGCCATACAGGAAATATTAATTTCATTATGTCTGGTTAAGGACTCCTCACTRTATTTGTACAGTTTCTCTGTATTTAATTTTCATTATTTGTGTTAACATGTTACATGATCTGAAGAAAAGTCACATTTAGTAAAAAAACTGTCTTTTTTTTTYCCCCACTTCCACATTTTGCAAGAATTTAGGAAGAGGATTCTTCCCAACAGATTTTTATTTTTAAGGGACTGAAAATACAGTTGATAWAAAGCTATCCATCTGTGTCTATATATCCACAACCTCTTGCTTACTTTGCCAAAAGGGTTTGATATTAACCCAAGCTTTTCACAGACCCTCATTTGAAAACTCTTAGAACTGAATAATCTGCATGAATCACATATTTAAACATGGAAAGCATAGAAAATGCAGAGAAAACAGTTGTGAGCTCCAGAATTCACAAGAGGAAGCTCAGATAAATTTTATGGTAAATTTTTCTCATTAGAAGATCAAGAAAGTGGTGACAGTTTAACTTGAAAATCTTCAAGTACTTGCTGAAAATACAAGCACTAAACAAAAATARAGCTCTCATCTGTCTCTAGATAAGTTTAACATATATACATAGTATAGAAATGATGAATGACCTTTATCTTGACCTGTGAGTTCATTTTCATCTCATTTTCTTCTCCCCTGTCCTGCTGAGGAGAAAGTAATGAAGTGGCTTGGTGGGCATATGGCAGCCACTGAAGGTCAACCCACCACAAAAACATATTACACGTTTTGTAGGAAGTATCAATTYAACAAAGAGCTTTCTATTAAAACTTCATCCAGTTTAACCATTTTTCAAACTGTAAGAAAAAAKAATCTCTATTTTAAATCCTTAAATTTGAATTTTACAAGCAGTTTATTAACTTCATTGAATATATTGCTTGTCTGATGGAGGTAATGAACTTTCTTCACTGAAGTTTACAGAGTTYATGTTTCCTATTTATCACTGACAAATGCACAGTTATAACCAAGTGAAGAAAATCTAATATTCACATAGAATATTAGAAAAACTGGTTGTAGAAAGGCCGAGACATTAAGTTTAGAAAAAACTAAAGTGCTCTCCCCTCTCTCTGCATTCCCACTTTTGGATGTTTTTCATTAAATTAGTTGCCTGTATCTAATACAAAAAAAATACAAAAAAAAATTGTTTAATATCCTGTGTACCATAYTGATTTCCTGTGCAAAACTAACTTAAATTATGTGATATTTTTCTATTCACTCAAGTTGTAGTGGTCATAGGTTGCATACATCTGATACTTCTGCCAGATACTTTAATTGTATTTATGTTTATGAGTTGCTGGTTTATCTCTGATTTCCAAAAATAATTAAAATTTAGCAARAATTGTTCAAATGAAATGTGTGTAGTAATTAAATTCAGCTTATTTTCCACAATATTTAAACTTAGACTTGGTAGTTTTTTAATGACCTTTTTGACATTCATTATTTCAAGCTGTTGTAGAACTGTGAATATGAAAATAAAAACATAGCCTGAGCAGGTGGATTGTGGCTTGCAGTCCTGTTTCTCCATTTCAGAAACAAATGCTTTTGTTTTCACTAACAGAAATGTATTGAATATGTGTACACATGCCTCTGAGCACACGAGTGTGTACAAAATACGTTTGCACAAACACATGTATRATATCTACTGCAATGTGAATGTGTAATCCTGAGGAATAAAGCCAGTCTGAGTGTGATACTTTTYAGTTTTATCACAAGAAAACTAGAAAGGTTTGGTGACCTCTATCAAGGTTCTTTCTGGAGGAGGTGTTTCATATGTGTTAATTAGCTGAAGATTAAAAGGTGATTTTTGTTTTTTAAAGCTCCTAAAATAAGCTTATTGCCACATATCATCAAGCATCAGTAAGCTAAAGAAGTTTCTACACCCAAGATAATGATTTGAAATTAGAAAATCTTTATGAGAAATGATAAGGACAAGCTTAGGGTTAGACTCCCACTTCGGTAGCTCTAGGTTGATTCTATAAATGTAAAATTTTAATGCACCTTCTTTTTAAGATTTATTTAGAAACAAACAAAAAAAACCCCTGCAACAAACAAGCAAATGAATAAGTAAAATCAGAATTCAAAACAGGTGCAAAACAGATAGTTTTAGACAGAGATATTTTTTTATCTCCAGAAAACTTTTGTCAAAAATATTTTAAAAGCAACTTACCTGAGCTTTGCAAGAGGTATTCAAGTCTTTGATAAATTTGTGTTCACTGAGCTTTGATAATAATAATGGTGGTATTTTTGTGGTGTACATAATGAAGTGTAT
This sequence comes from Mixornis gularis, assembly GCA_003546035.1. Lineage (NCBI taxonomy): Eukaryota > Metazoa > Chordata > Aves > Passeriformes > Timaliidae > Mixornis > Mixornis gularis. Next base: position 1,530,926 of record QVAJ01000152.1, on the reverse strand, counting down.
TTCAGAATATTTTCCTTCATTCACAGAGACATTATCCTTTTGCACTCTTTTTGACATAGACAGCTATAATTATTTTTGAGTTATTATTTTCTTTTTACCAGAAGATTACATGAATACAGTTTAACACTAATTAAACACAAAACACTGAAAAAAATTCATACAATGATGGGTCTGTCATTAAAGGCTTTGAAAACTTTAAAATTTGACCTTAAATGGAGGTTTAGCTCATTACTGGTCTTCAGAGCTGGATATTTTTCAGAAATGAAGGCTGAGCRAGGCTTCTTTCAGTCTCTTAAAACATATAATCCATGGCCTTTTCATAGAAAGCTGGCAGTGCACAGATTAGACCTTTAAACCACCAGGTGGTGTCAGCTATTAAAGGTTACTTCAAACAGTAGCCAGCTCAAGTATCAGCTCAAGGCGTGGCCCACCACATCTAGCTATTCTAATCAAAAGCAGAAAAGCCACAAGAACACTACACAGAAGTAAAACAAACCTGTGGTTAGTGTTGTCAAGTGAATTGTCAGCTGAGGCTGTTCTGAGTGGTTGTTATCCCCACCAGCTCAAGTGTGTGCAACATGCATTCAAAGTTAGTATTATGTTTACTCTTCTTACARTGACCTTGAAACAGGGTCCCTCTCATTTCAGTAGTTCTCCATTACATTGCAAAAACAGAAATAAAGGGAAAAAGCTACAGTCAGTCTCTCAGAAGTAGCCTCTGGTAGCAGTAAATGCSATTCTATTTATTCTTGCCACTGGATTTAGACAGCTCCTCCTTATCACTGAATGTGAAAAAAAAAGATTGCCCTTTTATTACCACTAGATCAGTAAAGAATAACCATTACCCAATTGCACTATAACACTTAYGCATACTGTTATTTATATTAGTGTGAACACCAAACATTTCTATTTCATAGAGCTTCTATAGGGAAAATAAATAAATAATAACCCAAACAAGAACACAAACCCAAGCCTCCTAATGGTATTCAAAACCTAGGGCCGGAGGTCCTGCCATCAGGAACAGAGACATAGATGTTTCACCACTGGTCCCCAAGGACTTTGTCTGCCAAAGGGAATTCTACACACTTAACATATCTATTGCCATTTGTTTGCCATCATTTCTGGCCTCAGCCGTGGGGGTTGTTGCTGCCAGGAACAGCCAAACAGAAATGCATTTCTGGAGCAGAGTGCTGAGGCCAGAGGCAGGCAGATGCCCTTGGGCTTGGTCCCAGGGTCAGCTGACAAGGGAGGGGAACCTCGATGCATCCCTCTCCTACTAATTTGATTCCAGGGCCAGCAGGTGATGACCAGAGCCTGGAAAGGGATTACGGGTCAGCAGGAGATCATCTGAAGAGCTAAACAAAGGAATTCCAGTCACTCCAGCCAGTAAGTCAGCTTCATTGGGCTACAACTGATACAACTTAAATGCCTCTATGCAAATAAATGTACATAACAAGAAGAATTGGAGGAGTTAGARATGTGTGTGCCTACGGGGGGTTGTGACCTTATTGACATCACAGAGACATGGTAGAATGGCTTCTGTGTCTGGAAAATACAGAATTAAATCAGGCCAAGGATGTCAAAAGCAACACAAAAACTTCTATAGGTACATTGGTGATAAAAGAAAGGGTAAGGAAAATGTGGGCCCTCTACAAAGGAAAATAGGACACCTGGTTATCCATGGAAAAGGCTTTCACAGAATCACAGAATTTGTTAAAATTAGAATTATGTTGGAAAAGACCTCTGAGATCTTCAAGTTCAACCTGTGACCAAGCACCACCTTGTCAACTAGATCATGGCACTGAGTTCCCATTCTGCTCTTAAACACCTCTAAAGATGGTAGTTCCAGTGATTTCACCACTTCTTTGTGCAGTCTATTTCGACATCCAGTCACACTTTCTGTGAAGAAACTCCTTCTAATGTCCAGCCTAAACCTCTCCTGGTGCAGCTTGAGACTATATTCTTTCATCCTGTTGCTGGTTGTTTGGAAGAAGAGGCTGACCTCCACTTGGCTACAACCTCCTGTCAGAGAGTTGAAGAGAGTGTTGAGGTCACACCTGAGCCTTTTCTGGTTCGGGCTTTGAACAGCCTGGTCAGGGGGAAGTTGTTCCTGCCTATGGCAATGGGGCAGGAACCAGATTTTCCCTAATGTTTCTTCCAACAAAGCCATTCTATAATCTTGTGATTCAGTGTAARGTGCAAGAGACACAGCCAGGCACAAAAATTTGCCACRATGCYCAGGGGTGAATTAAATGTTGCTCTRGAGGAGAGGGACTGGGCATCAGCCCCCAAGAAGGCTCCTCACAGCTTTCCCTCAGCCAACTCATCRCAGAGGTCTGCTGTTCACTGAGCTGTGACGACTTCGAGTTGGGGTAGCACATGCAGCTCTGTCCCTAGCAGGGGTAGGGTAGATTTTGCAGGGACTGATAATGTCTCTGGGACCCTGACAAATGCATTCAGCCACCTGGAAAGCCAACCTTAGTCTGCACCTTGCTCTGCAGCTTAAGCTTCCTGTGAGCAGGGTGATGGCAATATCTTTCTGTTCCTTTCCTTTTCATTAAAGCTTGAAGGGGAGAAAAATCCTAAAGGGATTGCTAAGGACTTATTTAAAATTAATAAAGATGATTTCCTTATATTGAAAACTGGTCATATATCTCTGATGTTACAAATAATAGGCAGAAACAGCTGCAGTAAGTGGAATAAATTTGATAACACTTTAAGTAGATTAGCCAGAGAAGAACATATTGTGTGCTTGCAAGAATAAGAATAAGAATAAGAAGGCAGAGAGAGAGAGGGGAGAGTCTCAAAAGCAGTTTTATGCTCAGAGCACCAGAGGCTGAACACTAGCACTTGGAAAAATTCAYATTTGTCCTTTTTAAAACATTTCAAGTTCTCCATGATATTGCACATCATGAAATTAAGCTGGATTTTGTAATACCCAGTTAATATGGGCTGTTATGAGAGAAGAAAGAGAAATGGAAAACATTATGAAAGAAAAATGCTTTGTCCCAATGTCCCTGGACAAGGAGGCAGCAGCATCCTGTCACTGATGCCTAACATCTAATGTATGAAAACTATTGCAAAGGCATAGTAGGTGTTCTCTTTGTCTATATCCCAACTGCAGTGCCAGGAGATGGAAAAACTCTTATTTATCTTCYTTTTTTTTGATCATTGGAATAAAACACTCGCTGTGGGAAATGATAATTCTGTACTTTTCTGCATATTTCTGACATATGGATAAATAATTAAGAAAGTGTTTCCTTTTATCAATGTCAAAAAGTTAGGAATGTCTCAGGACTGCAGTTTTGAAAGATTTTTACATGAGAGTTTGTAAAAGTGCCAGACTGAAAAGTTTCTCTCCACGGGGAAGAAGTGGAGAAAATGACAAGTCTACCATTTCTCTCCAAGCTTCTTTAAGTCTACCTTGAAAATAAACTCAGAAAGTTAAAGGACACTTCATCTGTCATTAATCATTCAGGTTTTTCACCTCTTTACAGACTGCYAGCCTAGTTGCTAGTCATTTAATATTGTATTTTCCACTACTAGCTGAATTTAGAATACCAACTAATTTTATCCTGCACCTATGACAGCAAAGCAACATTTGGTGCTTCTAGAATTTATTCATTACATGAATCATCAACCCTGTGCTCTTGCATTCCATAATCTGAAATAAAGGCCATTTAAAGTGCAGGTATATGTCAACTTGTATAACCAMGTTACCATGCAGGTTATCCTGCTCTGAAAATACCATCGCTGGTAGTCAAAGTAGCTTTCTCTTTCTGCTGGTTGCTTTCAGACCTCTGCCCCTCAACTTTGCATGCTGAAAATGTCATCTTAGCAAGGCTCCCAAAATGGTTAATACTGATACAGCTGTCTTGCCAACAGCAACAGCATTGTTACGCTGAAAAGTCACCGCAGGTGAAATTGGAGTAGTCTCTTCCAARAAATTTGCTCTTGAAAGCCGTGTTTGTAATATGTAGTTAAACCTCTTCAGTATGACTAAAATGAAATAGAAATCCATTCAGTGTGCAGTTTTATCCTTTCCYCCAGTGTTGGCACAGCCCTTCCAGCTGTCAGACAGAAGCTGTGAGCCTCCAACTCTGCAGCGGACAATGTTAACATGACCAGTGTAGCTCAGTCAGCAAGGATACCTTTGAAACATTTTGCTTATCTTTTGAAGGCCAGAGCACTGGACATTTACCCTAATGTTTGAGAAGGGGAAAGGAAGGATAATTCTCTTACTGGACAAAGCAACAGACGCTTTTGTGAATACCTGCTACCAAAAATTTTAGCAGTTGCCTATATCAGTTGAAATTTATCAAGAAAATTGTTGTTTGTACTTTGTTTGTGTCAGAGCAATTTGAATGCTTGCAACTGTTCACATTGAAAAGACAACACATAAAACTGCAAAACACTTTAACACATTATTTAAACACTTTAAAGCATTAAAATTAAACAAACAGCTGCTTCCTGGTCTTTCTGCCTAGCACTAAGTAATTTCCCAACTACTTCAGCAAGATAGGTCATCTCTTTTAGATAACATAGCACTTCAAATTAATTAAACAAGATGAAGAAGGTCCATCTGCATGCCTCTGTTTTTTACTCCAAAATGCTGTCCATCTTTGAAACTTTAGCAGCCAGTTCTTCAGCAACAGTAGCTTGTTTATGCTCATCAATTCCTACAGTTCCATTGGCCCTCAAGTTAACCAGAGAAGGATATGATTTTACTGGTTTTAATTTCTAAGASCTGCCCTCTGTCTCCTTGTTTTTAGTTAGGTTGCTTGTTCTCCTGATAAAGAGCTGATTTAATTTAATATAAAGGTCAGATAATATTGGAGAGYGGATTCACAGTAGTGAATATCTTGTTCAAACATACCCTGGAAAACAGTTGCTTACCCCAAAAGTTGCAAAGTTAGAAAACTATTTCCTTAATTACTATTAGCCTTAATGCTAAAGGCTTTGAGTGCCAAATCAAGGTGATTTCTGAAAGAGKGCCATACACTGGGAAATGAGTCACCATACAGCAAAGACGTTTGGCTAAATAAACTGTGGGATGCTCTAAATCCAGGAACTTCCTTAGACAGAAGAAAAGGATTGAGTGACAAAATAGCTGGGAGGACCAGTCTATTTTTTTTTTTTCTTTTAAAAGGTTGTTAGGTCTTGAAACTTTTATATGCACAACCGATTAAACAAAATAGTATTTTTCACTATATTACATGTCCATTGGTGTGACGCTTTCCTTTCGTGTGACAGTGAGGATGAAACAGGCACCTCTCCCTCAAACAAATGTCATATGGTAATTGGTGATATTTTTCTGTCCTTTTCTAATAAATTAAAGGTTTGTATTTGAAGAGCTTTGTCTTTTCTAGATGAGCCATTTCCTGTTTGTTTATTCTGTAGTAAGAGTCTCTATTATTAATACAAAGAAAAGGATTATCAATAATGTCAAATCTAGCTTTTCTTAAGATAACTAAGGTTTCTAGTCTGTTGCTGTCAAATCCAGAATTGACACAGAATATTTTGTTTCTAAATGTCAACAGATGATAGTGGCAGCTTCACCACATTTCCCAAAGTTCATACAGAGACTCCAAAGTATTAAAGGAACTCTCCACAAAATTTTAAGGCAACAGAGCTATTGAAGCTTGGCTTTTAACATCCATAAGTGGTGTCCCATTTGATTACTTTTTAATGAATTTCCATAAACAATAATATCCCATGAATTGCAGAGCTCATAGGAAAATACTAGAGACACTTTTTCTGAGTATTATCTACCTATGTCCACAATGAAATAACCCTCATTTATTTTGTTCTTTGCTTCRTCCTTTCTCACTCTGCCCAAAAATACTTTCTCTTGCCTTAAAATCTTTATTTCCCTATGTTTTTGTCTTTGACCTCTTACAATACTGCATATACTGCCTCAGAATGTCTCTGTTCTCTCTGGACATACCTCTTGCTTGTAATGTTTCTCTCTCCTAGATCTGTGATTTTATCTGACCRTGCTATGCTCTGTATCTAGTTTGAAAAACCTGATTAGTTAAACAGCAACAACAAAAAAAATCTGATTTTGGTTTATAGCTGACAATAACTTACAAGTGTTTGGTTTGGACTGTTTTTTAAGATCCGTCATTAAACAATGCTCCTTTGTGAGTTGCCAGGCTGTTCATTCTTTATTGAAGATGATTTCATAGTTTACTTTCCAAGTGTCACAGAAATCCAACCAAACATCAGAATTCCCAGGGAGGTTTGTAACAGTATGGACCTGAAAGAATTTACTATTTGTAGGTCTTCCAAATTTTTATTTCTGTAGCAGAGTATGTGAAAGTCCTTTAAAGTCTGGATTTCCTAAGTCTAAGCCACACCATACAAGTAGCTCAAATCCTAGGGACAGCATAAAGCAAAAACTCACTCTCTGGCCATTTACCCCTCTGGGGCTGCAGATTAGGAGAGACCTGGGCATCCTGTTCACCAGTTTTGTCAGGCAAAGAAGCCAGGGGAATTTTGAAATGTAACCTTTTATCACTGTCCAAAAACTAAACCAAACCAACCAAACAAAACCAAAACCCAAACCAACAAAAAAAAAAAAAAACAAACCCCGACCAAACACTGGAAACAAAATAAAAACCCAAAAACATCAGCACACTCTTGAAATTATTTTGGTTTGTGGGACTTTTTTTGCAATCAGCATTTTTCAGTACAAACTCTCTTCCACATGAGAACTCTATTAAGTCAACTAAACAACAAACAAGGGCTGGAGATTCAATTCCATCATCAAAACGGATTTCTTTTGACAAATGTAATACAGCAGGACATTTCTTTTCAACTTCACTAGTATTCCATTCTGTTGAGCATTYTATGTAATAAAATGCTCAACCTTGTGATGAAAACATAGATTACAGCACTCAGAAAACACATGGATCAAACAAACACTGGTGCTCCAGAACAGCTTTATAAATGAAATGAAGTGTGCTGAAACTTTGGGTTGTTGACAGATATTGATAGATGCTAGAGATCTGGGAGCTCGTCTGAAATTTATCTAGACTATGCAAACAACCACATCTAAACCAGCAGAAATGATGTGTTRAAACTTTCATTAATTTTCAAAATGTCAGAGGAGTTGAAGCTTAAATGCTTTCCCCTTCAGCTGGCACCGTTAAGGTAAGAGGTGCCTCTCTATTTAGCTAAAACATCCAAACATCCAAACAAACAAGGTAAAACTCAGCAGACTTTTTAAAACCCCAACAAAATTTATCTATATCATAACTGTTGTTTCCCCATTTCATAGTCTCAGGTTATTTACTTTCTGCAAAACTCAAGGTTTACCTTGAGTTTTACAAAATTTCACTATTTTATGTCAGTAAGTTCCCGAACTTCAGAATTGTTTTCACAAGGTCAAAAAATCATTAAAAGCAGCAACAACAAAACAAAACAAAACAAAACAAAACAAAACAAAACAAAACAAAACAAAACAAAACAAAACAAAACAAAACAAAACAACAACAACAACAACAACAACAACAACAACAACAGGATATAAACTGGGTTTTGTAGAGCTCTCCTGAAATGAGTATTTCATTATAGCCTGTCCAATCAAACTGAGAAAAGATATATTTTCATGTAGTACCATTAAACATTGGTTGCATTATATGAAAATTATTTCTGTGGAAATCAGTTTTCTGTCACATATGAATTAATCTTAGAATTATTTTGTAATTTGCCCTGCAGTACCTCAGTATTTCCATGGAAGTAAATAAAACTGACCTGGTGAACTCTGAGATTTCTTATCAGGAGAGAAAGTCTTACTGTAGTACAGGAAGTCTAATGTTCCCTTTCCAAATCAAAATMAGATAAAGAGAGTTAATTATTATATGTCTTCTTCCCAGAGACTAAAAGAAATTAAGAAATATAATAATAAAAGTGATCTTAAGGAAAATARTAGAATACTTTGAACTTATCAAGCCTAAGGCTCAGTAACAGTGTCTGTGTATATCATATCTGCTAAACTGAAACAGTTGCCATATGCTTTTTTATATTTAAAATTTTTTGTCAAGCAGAGGCCAAATTACAATATGAAAACAGGTAGAGATATCGCATAATTTTTGGTTTGTTTATTGTAAACAGTTTGCTACCGTTTTTCATTCTATTCTTATTTCAAACCAAATTAATATTTATTAATATTGGAGATTAGTCTAATAATAGATTTAGATGTTGGAATATTTTTTTCTTCACAGCATCAACACAAGAAAAGTAAAATATATTGCAAAAATACAGTGTGGCAGCTGCCTTGCTTTCACTTGCCTTCCTTCCCAGTGAGTTTGCATAAAGTGCATCAGTGACAGAGCTAAGGGTTTAAAATAAACAGGGTTACTCAGAATGTCAGCTAAAGCATTATGAAGCACATGAGGTGGGCAAGCAGAAAGATCTAACAGTGACTTTCCATCAGAAATGACCATGAAAATAAATAGAAAAATATGCACTTGTGGAAAGGACTATTTACTTTTCATATATCTATAAATCGGCTCTGTTCATTTAGTGATAATTCCTAGGGAAAGATACTGCTAATTTGAAACTGTAAGTTGTTAGAATTTTAGATTTTAATTATTGTAATAATAAACCCTTGGTTATAATTGTATATCAATTTTACTACCCAGTGAGTGAGAAAATGGAACTCAATGCCTTGTTGAAATAGTCAGCTGGAGAAAAATGTGCTTTTCCCTTTCCCTTTCCCTTTCCCTTTCCCTTTCCCTTTCCCTTTCCCTTTCCCTTTCCCTTTCCCTTTCCCTTTCCCTTTCCCTTTCCCTTTCC